>JBAMHW010000003.1:2200353-2215228 GCA_037177495.1 Rhadinocentrus ornatus | reverse complement strand
TGCTCACGTGAGCAATGACAGTGAGACCTGGAGGGGTGTGATTGGGAGGAACTGCCCCCCTGATCTAAATCAAAGTGGACTTCTGTGCTCGTCATGTATTGTCCATAATGAAGGCATACGAGTGTCCGCATGTGCACTTGGCACCAGGACACTCTAGGCCCCAGTTCGATGAACTACTTTGTAGTCATATCGTCGGACTTGCGGCTGCATGTCTTGGACACGCGGGTGAAAAGAAGGGCGGAGCTGTCAACTGATCACAACCTGGTGGTGAGTTGGCTCAGATGGTGGAGTGGGGCAGAGATGCCGGTCAGGCCTGGCAGGCCCAAGCATGTGTGAGGGTCTGCTGTCAGAAAGAGTTTCAACTCCCATCTCCGGCAGAGCTTCAACCATGTCCCGGGTGAGCCATCGTACATTGAGTCGAGCGGGCCGTGTTCCCTGCCTCTACTGTTGAGGCGGCCAGCCGGAGCTTTGGTCGTAAGGTTGTTGGTGCCTGTCGTGGCAGTAACCCCCGAACTCGTTGTTGGACACCTTGTTGGTGGACACCGGCAGTGAGGGAGGACGCCAAGATAAAGAAGGAGTCCTATCTGGCCTTTATGGAGGCAGCTGATGGGTATCGGCGGAACGCAGCTTCAGCGGTCGCTAAGGCAAATACTCGGGCATGGGAGGAGTTTGGAGAGGCCATGGAGAATGACTTCCGGACGGCTTCGAGAAGATTCTGGTCCACCATCCGGTGGCTCAGGAGGGGAAAGCATTACTATGTCAACACTGTGTACAGTGGGGATGGGGGGCTGCTGACCTCGACTTGGGACGTTGTGAGGTGGTGGAAGGAATACTTCGAAGACCTCCTTGAACCAACAACACGTCTTCCAATGAGGAGGCAGAGTCTGGAGACCCTGGTGTTGGCTTTCCTATCTCTGGTGCTGAGGTGGTTAAAAAGCGCCTCAGTGACAGGGTCCCAGGGGTGGATGAGGTCCGCCTGGAGTTCCTTAAGGCTCTAAATGCTGTAAGGCTGTCTTGGCTGACACGCCTCTGCAGCATCGCGTGAACATCGCGGACAGTTTCCCTGGATTGGCAGACTGGGGTGGTGGTCCCCCTCTTCGGAGGATCGGAGCGTGTGCTCCAACTACCGGGGGTTTACACTCCTCAGTCTCCCTGGTAAAGTCTATTCGGGGGTGTTGGAGAGGAGGGTCCATCGGAAAGTCGAACCTCAAATTGAGGAGGAGCAGTGTGGTTTTCGTCCCTGCTCTTTACAGATGATGTTGTTCTATTGGCATCACCGGGCTGCAATATTCAGCTCTCACTGGAGCGATTTGCAGCCGAGTGTGAAGCAGTGGGGATAAGAATCAGCACCTCTAAATCCGATACCAAGGTCCTCAGCCAGAAAAGGGTGGAGTGCTCTCTTGGGTTCAGGAATGAGGTCCTGCCACAAGTGGAGGAGTTCACGTATCTCGGGGTCTTGTTCACAAGTGAGGGAAGGATGGAGCGGGAGGTCGAAAGGCGGATTGGTGCGGCGTCTGCAGTGATGCAGACTCTGCATCGGTCTGTTGTGGACAAAAGACAAAGTTCTCAATTTACTGGTCAATCTACGTTCCTACCCTCACCTATGATCACGAGCTGTAGGTAGTGACCAAAAGAACAAGAACGCGAATACAAGTGGCCAAAATGAGTTTTCTCCGCAGGGTGGCCGGGCTCTTACTTAGGGATAGGGTGAGAAGCTCGGTGATCCGGGAGGGGCTCAGAGTAGAGTCACTGCTCCTCTGTATCAAGAGGAGCCAGATGAGGTGGCTCGGGCATCTGGTCAGAATGCCTCCTGGTCAGGTTTTCTGGGCATGTCAAACTGAAAGGAGGCCCCAGGGAAGACCCAGGACATGCTCGACAGACTAAATCTATCAGCTGGCCTGGGAACGCCTCGGGATCCCACCGGATGACTTGGTAAATGTGGCCGAGGAGAGGAAAGTCTGGGTTTCCCTGCTTAGGCAGCTGCAACCAGACTCTGGATAAGTGGCAGAAAATCAATGGATGGATAGATATTTATTGACTTAAAACTTTATACAAAAATTTTATGTGTTTGGAAAAGGCATAAATAGTTTAAATAATAGAATTAATAATAAAGGAGAAAGGAAATAGTTTTAATCATTTATTTATCCCCCTTAATGCCTATTGTCACAAATTTGCAGCAAACCACTTCTGGCTACAACATTAATGCACTTTTTTTCTTCCCTATTAAAGTATGTAGGTGAGAAGTGAAAAACACATATTACATATTAAAACACATTAACAAATTAGAAAACTAATTGCATTTAGAAAACCCATTTTTAGTTTGAAAACAAATTAATATTTCATAAAAGGGTTGATGGTTTATAATCAGTATTTTAATGATGGGAGAAAAAATGGCATTTATATCACAGTTTAGCAGAATTACTGATGGACAAGGCTAAGCTAGCTAATGCTAGCATTAGCTGGAAGCTTAGCGTTCCCTCCTGTCTTAACAGATGGGGTAAATAAAATATGTTTCACTTGACAGTACGGTACTCTGACAGCTGTCCAAATAGTCCAGATACTTTAAGTTTGAAAAACCAAGTACAAAGATTCAAAGAAATAGCCCAGAAAAGAAAGGGTGATGTCAAGGTGACTGTCTCTATCTAATTTGAACAGTCAGATGTCTGGTAAGTATCATAAAGCTAAGAAATTGGACTAAGCATGTCAGCTCTGATGGGAATGTGACAAAAAAATTCTTTTGTCTAGATGACCCATACCTGCCTCAGGAAGAAGCTGCCCTGGGCATCCGTCCGTGATGTTCCTGCCTTAAATTCCCTTTTTTTTTTTCCATCTCTATGATCATAGAGAATATCATGATGCATTCAAAAATTCTCTAAGAGTGTTTAGCTTTACATAATTTTAGAACAATGCAAGAAGTAATATTAATTGTTTATGACAAGGGTGCTAATGTAAATGCCTATAATTACTCAATATTTGGGTAATAAATAAGTTGTATAAATATTGCTTTCAGCAAGGGCCCAAAAATACTTTTAAATAAGAGGCAATGTTTATTGTTCAAGGGTTATTTTCTTACAACAGATACAAATAAGTTGTAATTAGTTAAACAAAAATCCACTTAGGTGACAGAAAAAATTTCTTCAGAAAACTGCCTGAATTTTTTTTTAATATTTCATTATATATTATATCTCATTATATTCCGTATTAAAGTAGAAATGGTAAAAATACCCTTCTGGCATGGAAGTCTACAATTAGACTCCCTGTTGACATTGACCTTTTCTTTAGTGTACATTAGCAATGAAATAAAAAGAAAAAGTGAATTTAATTTGTCTTCTTTTTAACTAGATGTCCTATTTTTAGGTCCCCTCAGCTGCAAATGTGATAGTTAAAATGCAGAGTAAAAAGAGACTAAGAGGGTCGGGCTTTGGTAGAGAGATGAAAGATGTACAGGTATGCAAGAGATTTAGATTTTTTTTATACACCAGCCACAAAATATAAGTCTTCATGTATATCCATATGAAATATAATAATATATTAATAAAAAACATTTCAAATCAATTTTGGGAAATTGCTTGTTTAAAAACTTGAAGTTACAGAGTAGACACAAAGTAAGTAAACTGTGCTCACCGTCACTACGGAGCACAAGTGGAGTGGGTGGACCCTGGACACGGGTCTTCGTGACGGTGTTGGTCACCACGCAGGTGTAATTACCAACATCTGAGGGTTCCACTTTGGCAATGTACAGATTCCCCGTCTCCTGGGAGATGAAGCGGCGGGTGTCTTGCTTCACAAATGTCGGGTACTCATTAAAGATCCAGGAAAATATCAGATCTGTGAATAAAGAAAGAAAAAAAAATTGTTTATTTAAATTAGGGAAGGTGTCAAGACACATGATAATGAGAAGTGAGATATTGGAGGATTAAAAGAAGCTCCTGATATCGTCTTAGTAGTGAAAATGACGACTAAATTACATCAGCTAGGGTGAAAATTGAAGATGGGCTCTGTGAGAGGTTGCAAATGAATTGAATTATTTGTTCTCATTTCATATTGCCACCTTTTTATATGGATGAGGTCTATATATGTATTAAGGGATTTAAGAGACACTCAGGCTTGTTTTCTCAATACTGATTGTTGTTCAGCATGTGATTGTTTGCAAGAAATAATTTCTAATAAACATAATATACATTCCCAATCACAGTTATTGGCAGTCATGGACTTCAGTTAAAAAAAATTACAATATTTTAAGAAATTAATAATAAACCTTATTATTTTTTATTACTAAAATATTGTTATAAATCATCCAAGTAATAAAAATCTTTTAAAAATTAAGGACGTAAAGAATTTAAATGACCCAAAAACTGAAAGTAGCCCAGACAGTTATTGCCATTGATGATTGGCTGCATTCAGCAGCAGCTGGAGCATATAAAACCGTTCAGTAAGCATCTCGCACCTGTAAGTTGTTTAAAGATGTTAAGAAATAAAGCACACACTCGCAGTCCACTAAAATTTCATTTTTACTCAGGCTCATCAACTTTTAGGGCTTTTTCTAGATCCTTCATTGTAGTACACACAGTAGACGTGTTGCAAGGGTGTATCTTATGTAACACACTACAGGTTTTTGTTTTTCGTTTTTTTGCTATGATTATAATTTAGGAAGAAGAACCAATAGCAAAATCTTAATCTAACTTAGTTAAAGGAGATTAATCTGAAGACAGATTTGCAGCACATTTTCTTCTTATAAAATGTTTGTGTGTTTCTATGTCTACATCGTCTTCTAAGGTTGCAGGAGCGATTTTTCTATTTGTAATGGCAGATTTCAGCTTTCTCCAAAAGGATTTAGGTCAGGGCTCATCACTGGCCCAATTTCAAAGACTCCATCATTCTCATTTCAACTGTTCATATTGCCAAGATAAGCAAACCTGCACCAGGGCATAACTTAACTTTGTTGTATTTAACCAAAGTTAGACTCAACTTCATCTTACAGGATTCATTGTCTTTAATTTGGACAAATAACTTCATCCCACAGGAATGATGCTTATCTGTGGTGCTTGTTGCAAACATTCGTGGTGGTCCAGGTCAGCTTTCTGCAAGGCTATTAGGCTATTCTTTAACCAATCTATTGCAAATTTAGCAGCAGTCTTTTAGTTTTATCTCAGTCAATGGAAAAGTTTCACCAGTTTTACAAGAATGAAACGTCTTGAAAACAAAGCACTTGAAACAGGCTTCTGCCTTGTTGATTGCTTACAAGGACTAGATAACCGTGTTTACAGTATTTTTTCTCCTTGTAGTTGTTTTTTTTTTCATGAAAGCTTTTTGGTGTTAATGTCCACTTTTGCATAATTGACACATTACAGTCATTTAGCTGACGCTATGACTCTGCTCTGACGCCATCAGATTGTTAGATGACACAGCTGCATTATTTGTAATGCATAACGTGCTGCAAAATAATGTATAATAAACTTAATCATACTTATTTGAAATATTTCACATGACCTGAAAATAATCTGTTTACTTCTCAAAATATTAGTCACAACTTGGAGCCAATAGCTGTATTGCTAAAAGTTAGCGCAAATCAGTAAATCTCGCCGATTGAAATTTCAATTTAAGTATTAAATCCATGAATGGTTACCTCTGAGTCTAATTTAACAGCAATACTGTTAAATCACAGACAGCAGGGGTGTTTGAAGCTTCCGAATGGTTTGTGAAAAGATGTGAAACCAACTCAGCACAATTTAATCATAGTTATCATGGCGGTGAGAGGCAAGACACGGAGAAAAGACTTCCAATTATGCACTTATATGCTTCATTAGGCTTCTGATTCTAGATCATAAGAAACTTTAAATGAGGAGAACTCATATAAAAAATCAATGACCTTTACAAATATTAAGAATTAGCTAAAGTAATGACAATATATTGTTAATTACTATGTAATAATAATTAACGACTGTATCCTACACAAGAATAAATTAAGTAACTATTAGACTCCATTAACCTGGTCAATAATCTAATTCAGTGTGAGCTGGTATTTAAATTGAGACAAATGTTTAGCTGAGGCAGGTAATGGGTACAAGCGTCTTCAGATCTAGAATGCAAAGTACAGCTTACAGGTCGGTCATTTTCCCCAGTTCCTGTGCCATTATTCAAGCACTGACATCATCCCTGCTGCCACTTTTACAGGGAAATCAGAAATGCAATCCAGAAATGATTGCAGAGCAGAGTGTTGCCGTGGCATCTAAAATGAGATCTAACCTCATTTTTACAACCTGGGCTCCTACAATTTCAAGAAATGAGCATCATATGTGCTGCACATGTGAGCAGAGAGAAACGGCATGTTAGTCACACTCTTATAATGTATGCATTGATTTATTTTCAGCAGCTGTGTGGCGAGAACTGGATATGGAATATCAATGACATTGCAGGATTCTGTGGCTGATGTTTGAGATTGACTCCTCAACAGTTTTGCCTTGTTATCAATATCCGCTGACCACACCTCGGTGCTGTGACCTAACATGCAGCTTTGAGTCTCGCTGCTGGTCTCATTTACAGCTACTGGCTCTTTTGTTGCTGAGCTTCATCAAATCCTACCACTTGTTAATGGACTTGCAATTAGACCAAACGGTCTTTGAGGAACCCTTCTGTTCACCTCCCCAAGCTGCTTGGCCATTTATCCCAGCTGGATCCCGTACTCCTGCTGGCTGAGAGAAGTTGTACCGATGGGTTTGGACGTGTCGTGAGTGGAGTTGAACACAGAGATGGCAAAGCAGATGTCCGCAGGGACGAGGGGACACTTCAAGGCAGGATAAGGCATGTTGTTTGTGTTTGTTTCCTCTTGAGTGCTTTTGAGCTATGGCTGCACCTGCTCTCGTACTATGTTTAAAACCCATATCACTTCATGGTGCAACACGAGCTGTGGAATACCGGAGAGACCACAAACATAATAAGATGTTTCACACAGCTGGCTGAATGGTCTTTACTAAATTATCCAGGGCATTGATTTTATGGGTTACCAAGCTCTGTAGGTATAACAAGAAGACATTTCCAACACAAACTGCATAAAGAATTTTGTAATTTTGCAGCATTACAGTCACTGCCATAGTAACACGACAGTAATTTGAAAATGAGCTACACTGTCATGGGCCAAAGTCTAAAAACTGATGCTGCAAATGTTTCCAATACTGCAATAATCTTGCAGTTTAAGTGTTTGTAAATCATCCCTTTCCTCTAGAGTCCGTTTCATCTGTCATCAAAACATGATCTGCAAAAGAGAGGCCCCATAAGAGTTTTTTATGGTGTCTCTCTTGGTTAAAGATCACTTTGTAACAGTCAGAATGAATAAAGCTGCCGCACTCACAAAAAGAGACTAAGGAGTGCCTTTAAAGAAAAGACCTAAATGAATATTCAGAGTGAACAAGATGTGCAAGTAAAACATGCCCTTCTCTTTGTAGAGATAAGATCAAGCCTAGAAAGATTTATGGTGATGCAAAGATGGAGCACACAGGCAGAGATGGTGGGGAATAAACCTAATGTATATCTATCATCCTTTAAAGGGATGAAAAGAAAATGATTCAATCAAGTTGGTGCATCTGGGGATGGAAATGCACATGTTCTTCAGCTGGCATGGGATCAGAAAGTACACTCTTGGAGATTACATAATGTCTTAGAAATACTAGCCGATGCAAGATATAACTGTGTGACATCTCCTAAGCATTTTCTTGAATTAGGAGTCTCAGATGTGTTATTCTCTGGGTGATCTGTTAATAATAATATTTTCTTTCATTTCATTCTAATCCTTACCATACCGCCATCCAAAGACATGCATGTTAGGTTAATTGGTGACTCCAAATTCTCCCTAGGAATGGTTCTTTGTCCCTATCTATGTTGGCCCTGCAATGGACTGGTGACCTGTCCAGGGTGTACCCTGCCTCTCACCTGAAACAATGCTGGGATGGGCTACAGCTTACCCCACGACCCGTCATGGAATAAGTGACTGACTGTATGTCTGTAATTTTGGGATGATTAGGCTTAAACGGTTCATCTAAAATTGCTGCTGTGATTACAGAATTATAAAGAACTTGAACCAAGACGAGAGACAGGCTGACTGACAGACTGTAGTTGGGATGACAAGGACAAATTGGGACAGGATTGACAAGGAATTGGCTAGAAACAATAAAACCATGTAGTATTTTTACTGAGGGAACTCAGGTGTGACGATTAGAAAACAGGTGTAACAAGGGTAAGGAAACATAATCTGAATACCCACAGTCCAAAACCCACAGACCTTGACACATAATACAAAGGTCTGCATATGTAAAAAGAGCACTTCTTTAAGTTGGGGGATTTCTAACAGACACATAAAAAATGGACAAAATGAGTTCAGTGTCGGAGATTTATTGACTTTTTTTTTTAACTGTAAAGCTTAAGATTCAACGGTTCATCCCTGCCTGGTAAATACTCAACATCACACCCACAACCATGAGTGAATACCATGAGTAAAGTGACCTTTGTGGGCGAATCAGCATAACACCATATTAATTTTCATTATGTACTTACACATGCAAAAATGATCTCGTTTCCATGTGAATTATTACAGCGCATGCCACTCAAAGCTGTACAGCTTAAATTATTTCAGTACATGTTTTAATTTGTCTGCAGCATGTTAAAGGTCAGTATTACTAAGGAGAGCACTTGGTACAAGTTCAGGTGGAATTACATTAATATATATGACGATAAGTATACAAACCAGAGCTAAATAACAACCATAAAAGATTGTGACTGTTACAGTCAGTGACATCAACCGCTGCTTGAAAAACAGTCATGCTTTTGTTTCTGGTAATGTGATTAATTTCAACACAATGCAGACACTGGTCTGCTTCTTGTCCTCCTGCTGCCATCCTAAAACTGAGCCAGACACTAACACTGTCCCCGAGGGCGGTGATGTGTTATATTCCTCCGGCTCGATGCAATACATATTCATTTGAACACAGTCAACCATTATGACAACAACAACTAATATTGTTTTTGCCAGCAAACAAAGCTGCTATCCGTCAGAACAAAAGAGTTGTGACGGTTTTATGTTCCATCAGGATATTATGGCCTCATGATATATATGACCAGCATCAGCTGTTTGATTCACTTAAAATTAATACACATGTAAGGGGCACAGACAACAATATGCATTTTTAATTGCAAAGGCGTGGGATGTGGGGATGCTGACAAAATGTACAAATAAATGAAATAAATATACTTTACTGGGCTTAATAATTTCTCTGGTTACAGAAGTGGTTGCTGGCTTCATGTCAAACAAGGTAAAAGACGTTCATCAGGTACATCATTAAGTACTTTTTACAAAATACATCCAGAGTTACAAAGAGGAGCGCTAATAGGGCAAAACAACATAGAGTCCCAAAGTCAGTGGAGACAATAAACTTACTGTTTTGTCCAGTAGAATCTATATATTATACCTCTTTAAATGCAGGCTAGCAAGCAGCTATCCTAACACGTAACAGGCCAAAATGACGGGGAGAAACTCTTCCAAGTATTGGTATTCAAACCAAATATAATTCAAACCCCAAACAAAAACATGTGAAAAAGTGTTTATCAAGTGAAAGCAGAGACTCTGCTGTCTCATTGTGAGACAAAAACTCTGGGAGCTAGCAGCCAGAAATCATGTCTTACTTTTGCTGTTTTGTGGTGAAAGGTTTGATTCCAGTGCTAAAAAAATCTGCTAATGTGTTCTCTTATGACTGCCTTTGTTTGTAATGAATCAAGAAGGTCCTGCTAGTTTCCATGGAGATGAAGGAGATTTTATAGTGAAGATTTCACTCTTCCTATCATAGACTATCTGGGGCTTCACGTCTTTCTGGATCCTCATTTTGTCTCTTAGGTGAATGTGGGGGCTATCCCTGGATCCTCCTGACTCTGACCATTGATGTCCATCTTCAACATCGGCCGATGGCTTCATATCCACTTGTTAGTGAATGTAAAGCAAAAATCAACTGGAGTTTTTAACTGGGAAAGTTACGTTATACTTTTTTTTAAATGAATATGAGCTATTTTAACTTGAGAGTTTATTCCATCAAACGTGGTATATGGTGGGAAAACACTGTAGTGATCCAATATGTCTCCGCTTTCTTTTGGGACCAAGATTATACATAGTAGTTGTGCATATGTACTAGGGCTGTGCATCTTTACTGGTCTCACGATTTGATTTGATTACAATTATCTTGTCAACAATTTGGTTTGATTAGATTCAGCAATGCATCACGATGCATCCTCAGTTTTTGTTACCACTGCACATTGCGACTTTCTTTTTCAATAATGTCATTTTCAACGTCATTATTAAACTTTATTTTTCCATTGTCGGAAAATCAAATAACATTATTATAATGTGATATCGTTATCAAAATTTTCTTGCAGTGAAGCAGTGTTTTGTCCCTTCAGTCTTTCTGCAGTCAGGTCAGACAGAATATGGACGTTAAGAAGATGCTTTTCATGTTCTCCTTGATGGCCAGAAAACATGTGCCTGTACGCATTCTAGTCAATTTGTAATTGAACACAGAGAATATTGTTGAGTTTTCCAGTACAGTTTTCCTAAGTGAAGGTTTCAAAATGGATTTAGCTTTTGATGGTAGCTGAGCTGTTGCAGCAGCTAGATCACGCTACACATGCAACCAACTCTAGAAAACATTACTTTATTACAATCGATTATGCTCTGTTGCTGCATCAATGCAGAATCGTCCATGTCCGCAATACGATGCATCGTAGAAATGATTAAATTCAACACCCCTAATATATACTTCATCTATCTTGGGTTTGGTTCAAACAGTGGCCTTTCTGTATATATAGGTCATTTATTTTGTGTATGTCATTTTGGACAGGAGGTAGGAAAAAAACAGACTTCATTGTTAAAAAAGTTAAGAAAACATCTTTGAAAGGATGCCTCAAAATATCTATAGTGCACACTTAAAAAAAATGGAACCTGGAGATCCCTCTACTCTTAAACTAGTGTCCCTCTACGTAGCATAACCGAGTGCAGCACTTCCAAAACTCCTCCAGGCTTCAAGAACCTTGTGATCCACTATTTTCTTTACAGGACCAGACAGGATGCACATGCTCAGTGCTCTCAAGGCCTCGGGTGGGAGGAGAAACGGGGACAAGACACACACTCTCTTTTTTAAAAAATAAAAAAACCAACAACAAAAAAACCAAAACAAACTGTTAGTAGTCTCACCAGTGTCTTTCAGTCGTGAGTGCCCCTTAAAGGTCTCTCCCCATTAGAAAACAGAGGTCAGAAGCATTGGGTACACGATGAAACACAGTATCGTGTAGTAGATGGAGCGCGGCTAGGTCATGCTGGCAGCCTGTTAATTCGGTTGGCTTTGAAAAAGACTGACAATGACAGCCTCTCAGCGTATCTGGCTGTGTCTGAGTCTGTCTACAGTGACAGTGACACAAGGGGAATGGGACTGTGCATTTGGGAGAAAAAAACATTTCTGAGACAGCTTGGTTAAAATAAAACAAATAAAAGAAAGGATACACTCTGAAAAGCATGTGTTAATCCATTCTCCTTCCTTGAGGTTTGCAGACAGTAATCAACATATATTTCTGGCACGCGCCAACACCGGCCTGTAATGTGGTTAGTGGAGACATGAATGCAGCACCCTGCCTTTGTGCTGGATTCTGGCCTGGCTGGTTGCGTCATTCTGGAGCAGGTCGATTACACAAGTAATGTTAGAAAACAGAAAATAATAGCTTCCCTTGCTAAGATGAATTCTGTGCTGCTTAATGAAAATTTCCTTTATCTGACTTTACAAAAGAACTCAGTCTGCTGCATAAAATCTGAAATATGTTTAATTTTGGGTATGCAATTACATGTTAATAATTAATAATTACTCACCAATTATCTTGGTTTTACACAAACTTTGAAATTAAGTCTACTTGCACAGCTCTCTGAATGTCCAAACAGCCTTTCACCTGAAACACTGCTGGGATGGGCTCCAGCTTATCCCGCGACCCATAATAGGAACAAGCGGTACAGATAATGACATGACATGACATATGAATAAATATATGAAAAAATATTTTATGTTCATGACATGGCATGTTTTCATTACATGTTCAGTCTTTTTCTAACTTGACTGTCATAAACTCAAACATTTAATATGCTAAATGAGGCCTGGAGAGTCTGAGATAAAGCTTTTTTTTTTTTTTTTTACAGGTTCTCTGAGCATTGACCTCAGGCGAGACCTTGGGGTAAATCTTTTGGGATGACCACTCCTGGGACAACAAAGCTTTCTTACTGTAGAATGATGAACCACTTATTTAGACATGATCCTATAACTCTTCCCTGGTTGATGTGAAGGAACAAGTGCTTGTCTAAGGCTATGTCCACACGGCACCGAAGCCAGTTCAGGTGTAAAAATGGTGGCGAAAACTAGTAGAAAGGCTTCAACATCGCCACAACACCGTTAGTACATACTACAAGGCTGTGGGGGGTGCTAAAGAGTACCACTCTAAAGCTAGAGCAAAACAACGCATACGCAGATAAAGGCTCACTGCGCGTTGTAGGAAGTTCCTTTGGAAGAAGAGAAGATGGCTGAGGATTCACTGCGAGGTAAAAGAGAAGCATTTATTTGGACTGATGAAGAAGTTGAGCTTGAGGAAGGGTGGATTGGGAATTGGGGAGTGTTCGTCACATTGACGTCATATCCAGTAGTGGTGCGGTTACACTGTCCGTAGACGGTCTCAAACCTATCCACCTTGGTACCTGGTTTCAGACATGATCGGTTTCATGGAGGCTAATCCCTGGTTTTGGGGGCATGAAAGGGTGGATTGCAACAATACTTGTGCGGTTTTTCTGCAATTCGGCTCCTTGGGGACGCTAAGATCACTGCTAATGTCTGTCCTCCTTGACGTTGTATTAAACACACATGAATGCAGCAGAGCAGAAAACTGACAAAGTTTCTGCTGTTATAGATGGTTAAGAGTCAATCGGGTGTATTTGATCAGAAGCACCTGCTACTGACCCTCTTTGTTCTCATGGATACAGTAAGGATGGCCTTGTGGATTTAGTCTCAGTTTTTATTAAATAAATGTGATGTTTTTCAGTTCCTCAGCTCACTGAAGGCATGGTCTGTTTGGTTTCCTTTTTCTTTTCATTTTTGTTCTTAAGTCATCTTTTTTCATCATCCTTTTCATGACTTAATGGGAAGGGTTAGGGTATTCTGGTGGCACAGAATTACCTGTTGTAGATTTTTTAGATATTTTAAGATGTGTATACCGCGTCATGTTGCTCATGTGGCATAAGATGGCTCATTGGAAATGGATTAAAGAAAATAATTGATGAATTGTTAACAAACATAATAACTTTGTAGAAAGCAAAAGCAAAGAAAATTTTAATTTATGCAATAAACAAAACATTTATAAAAAGCCTTCTTTCTTGTCATATTAAATTAAATGTCAAATCAAGAAAATGAGCCATCTTTTATAAACAGTAACTGTGTGTTCTTTTGTTCAGCACTTTGTTCAGCCTTGGTTATTTTAAAAAATGTTTCAGAAATAAAGGTGATGTGGCATGATATAACTGCAGCTGATTCACCCACAGATAAATACAAAGAGGTGTTCATGTGAGAAACACAAACATTAGGACTTTTACATCGTTTCCCTGAAGGAAGGAAAGAAGATTGCAACAGCCATGCAACCTTTAAATGCTGCAGCTATAGTACAGAATCAGGCTTGCATCATTCTTTCAACAGGTGAAAAGGAAAGCTCAGGGACTAAATGAATCCTCAACGGTCCTGCACTCATGAGACTTCCAGCTACGATGATGCAGCCACTTTGTTCCCACAGGGGGAGCAGATTCTTATTTAACCATAAGCAACCTCATCTGAAAATAATAATAATAAAAAAAAATCTCCAGTGAGCACTACCCCAAGTGATGTGTTGTACGTCCCACAAACAAATAATTTCAGTACAGTCTTCTTGTTATCAAAGACATTGCATCTTCATTTCTCACAATGTTAGTTAGGACTTGAAGGACTGGTCTACAAATCTGACATAAGTAGAAAACCTTAAGATGCCAGACTATAATAAGAATTTGGTCCCATAAAAACATTAAAATCACACCTTAAACACAATTTTACTTCTTGGCTTTTAGCACATCATGAGAATTGTGCAGCCTTTTAATTTCTTTAAGTGTATTTTAGTTTTTAAATTTATGTTAGCGTCTTAGCTTAGTGTTAGCGTTTAAACTTTGGAGTGTAGAATTTCTGGCTGTGTGGAATGTCTTTATGTACAACGAATATTTTTCTATATTTACAGCTCATTGATAACCCACATGTTTTTATAATGTTCTGTAAAAATAAAGTGGATTGCAATGTTAAAAGGGCTACAGAAGTCTCTATAGTAGTCATGTAGTCTTCAGACAGGTTAGGGTGCATAACATGTAGCACAAGTAGTTGAAAATTCTGTTTAATTGACTTGACTGTCTTGATTCAAACTTAGATGCTGTTAAAACTGTTGACAAAATAAAAATTGCAGCTTTAGAACCAATTCTTTTCCTTTCTTTTAATGGACTTTTTGCTACCACTTTCATGTTGAATTATGGAGATGCATGTTTACCAGTTTAAAGGCCCATTTATACTCCCTTAAGTACGTAAATAGGGACGTCCGTTTCAAACATCGCCATCCTCATACTTCCAGGGTATCTTTTACATTGCCATGATGGTTAAGTCAATCCCTCCACTAGTGGGCAGTGCTGAGTTCAGAGTTCACTTCCACGAGCTGACTTAAGTTTCAGACACCAGCGTTCCCTGGTGGTCTAGTGGTTAGGATTCGGCGCTCTCACCGCCGCGGCCCGGGTTCGATTCCCGGTCAGGGA
>JBAMHW010000003.1:2163918-2174117 GCA_037177495.1 Rhadinocentrus ornatus | reverse complement strand
TCTGTAAAGTCCTCTGAGACAACTTTGTTGTGATATAGGGCTATACAAATAAACTTGACTTGACTTGACTTGACATAGGCCATTGAATACTTTCTCAGTATTCAAGACGCGTCCCGACCCGTCCCAACCGGCCTTGCCCGCCCCACCCCATCCTGACCCGCCCCACCCACCCCGACATGACCGGTTGATGGAAATGGGGCTTTAGTTGCATTTATGGAGACACAAATCATCTAAAGTTGTCAAAGCTAAAGAATTTCATTTCATTGAACAGCTAATCGGTAAACTTGACATTTTGGTTCAGCTTTTTTTTAAGTGGACATTTCATGCTTTTAAATCCTTCCTTTTCACATGTAAATCATTCATTTATTGGTCTATATAAAGTAGAACTGCAATGCTTTGGTCTTAATTCCTGGTTATTCTAGCTCCTCACACCCCTTGTTCTGAGGCGCGCTTTTAGAGCAACTCGGTTTGGTGCGTCTCTTTAAATGGGAAAAAGGCGTTACACTCCACCCCATTCGGCCATATTTGTAGTTTGATAGCAGCCATAGATTATCTACCGGCAGAGCTTTTTATCGGCAAGTTTACTAGAGATGTCAACAACGGAAAACGTGTCCGTCCAGCCGTACATGTTCGAGCCAGAGTCTGACCCTGAGCAGGAGAATGAAGCCGACAAATCTGCAGAACCACGACTTCATATGAATGCATCACAATGGTGTGTTATCACAGTATTTATATCCTCTCCATCCATACCAACTACTACAATATGGAGTGTTGTTTAGCTATGGTGTCCACACATTAAAAACTTTTTAACACCCAACCCCCAACAGACCAGACGGGGATCATCGAAAGGATTTATTTACAGGATCAAAATGTGATAAATGTTGCGACTGTCTCCGCCGTGGTCCACCCAAGTTCTGAGTGAAAACCCCATTTAGGTCCTCCTCTCTCCCTTTCTGTTCATCCCTCACTGATAAGTTACCCAGACACTTCCATGATTTTTTCATCATCCATGGACCTCTACCAGCTGTTGTCCCCCCACCCCCAACACTACCTTTTTCCACACTACCAAAATATGAATAAGATAAACACGGCTATGACATTGTAAAGGAGGTAGCTAACGCGAGCATCAAAACGTCACTGAAAGCATTTGGATCATGTGTTTCCCTACACAAAACGGCAAACAAACAAAGCCAAATAATTTTATTCAAAGTACAATTAAATCCTCAGGTAGGAAGCTAAAAGTTAGCACACAGCGCTAACAGAAACAGAACACACAACGCTTATACCATCAAAACATGGCCGGTACATCATATCAACACACAAAATGCATGTCTATAATAAAGCTTGACGTAATTTTACCCTTATTTGGAGCTTACCGCTTCGCTGTGTCTGTCGTTTCTATAGAGAAGAAACTGACCCCTCATTCAGACGAAGTCTTTCTGCAAATCCATCTTGATACTGGCGGAGGTTGCTGAAGCACTCGTCCTTGAAGTGCTTCAGGCAAACAAAAAGGACTTTCCCCACTGATGTCTGTACATTTCCGTGAAAAATGAAATTCAACCAGACACTTTGAAGAGGCTCTGATGCCGGGCGGCGATGTAAGGAATTGTGTGGGTTGTGGCACATTTTGACTTGACTCCTGGGAACTTCGGCACAACTAAACTTCTAATACAAAATCACCTCGAGAAAAAAAAATGCCACATTCATAAAATTGGTCCATGACCTTATTAGCAGACCCACAGCAAATACTGTGACGTAATAGATAATGAAACGTAAGAGTGAATAGAGAAAACTAAACAGACTGAAAAATATGACCCACAAGGAATATAAGGATATATCCACAGCATCAGGAGAGAATGTATTTCACATTTCTGCATTGATAAACACCAATAGCGCACAAAAACATGTATTTTAGAGCTACAAAAGTGGATTTTTCATCATGTATCCACTTTAAAAAACTATTTGCTCACCTAACTTAAATGACAAATTTGTTATGGTTGTTACACTGTAGTGGGAAATGTAGATGGCAGAATCTTTGACTCTGTGAACCAGCTGCTACGAGATCCAGTTTCACAACACCTGGCTAACTTGCAATTCTCAGCCTGGAAAAAACAAAAGAAGCCGTATTTGCTTAAACAGCTCCAGAAAAGAGTTTTACCTCCAGAATGTGGGGGTGGGCCACACAGGAGAACCACACCTTGACCCTCACGTACAGATACAGAGCTTCGTCTGTGAGTCTTGAAGTTCTCCAAGTCTGAAAAATACACAAAAAACAAAACAAGCAAGGTGTGAAATATCTTCTCATGTTGATAACTAATGCACTTGAACAATAAATAAACAAAGATGTTGTGAATTAATCACTGTTTTCTGTTCGGTTTTCTTTTTGCTTGGATCTGATCAAGGTCGTGACAAGAGGCCCAAGCAACACAACAGGTTGCCAGATTATGATAGAGCTCTCTTAGTCGTAAAAAATACTTGGCATGTTTTTTTTTTTATTATTGACTGTAGGAAATTTTTCAGCTTTACCTTGTAAACAATATGGTACCCATAAACACAAAGGGCTGGAATTCAAATGCACAGTGTGTCAGACCGCAGCACAAACCACTGAACCTCCCTCACAAGCTTCCATGCAAATGATATTCAAATAGCAACTTGTGAAACTATGCCGCTGTGCTGATGAGCAGGACGCTTTAAAGAGTAAAAGCAACATGTAGGAAAAACCGGGGGTGGTAAACAGCCTTTGTTGTTGTCTCAGGTCGAAATCCCCCCCTTGTGGAGCTGATGTGGATATTCACTTGGATGATGCCAAAAGAATCAGAAATAAGATGATTTATGGGCCTCAACAAGGACCCTTAGTGAAAGAAAACAGCAGTGACTGGATGTTTTATGGAAACAGGCTCAGTTTGTGACTGAAAGGCTGGAAGCTTCATTCTTATGGATACGAATGGAGCTGTGTGCATGCATCCCTGATATCTCAGCATTCAGCCACATTGCAACTTTTAAGATGAGGCCAGTGTCGAGCACAATGATCACATTGTCGCCTCACTTCTTATCGTTGACTTTGCATGGTCTTAATACGCCAGAATCATATGTCAGTGCAACTTCTTTCTGTCCAACAATATAATGTGAAAACGTCCTGTTAGGAGGCATCAGATGCTTCCTTATAAGCTTCATGTTGACTTTTTGAAAAGAAAGGTGAAGAATACATATTATTAAGTTTTTGTTTTCTTTATTATCATAATATCACAGTCAGTTATTACTTGTAATAATATCAGTTATTACTTGTAATAATATCAGTTATTACTTGTCAGGGAGGAGACCTGACATATTAAAAAATATTTGCCGTGTAGTTGAATTTTATACATGGGTGAGACAGAGGGTAAGCAAGAATTTATCAGGAGAGAAAGGAAACGATTGTGTACTTCTCTAACACACCTGCCTCCACTGCTGTGATAACTGTGGTAAAATTATAGAGACATGAGAAATAAAACATCTTTACATTAATAATCGGGATCCTTAAGTGGAAATATCTGCAGCTAGTTCAAAAAGGTCCATAGAAAGGTAAGTTGCTTGTTTTGGGGTATATGGAGCTTGATGTGGTAGAAGGGGATTGATTCTGGTTCACTGTCTGGTGGTGTTGGTAGACCTGATCCTGAAGTGGCTAGCTTCACATTGGGAGATGCTTGGCTGCTGATACTGGGGTTGGGGTCTGTCTCCACCTGATCTGTGTCCTTCCTCTTTACTAAAAAGTCAGAAATATCTATGAATATCTATGAAACTGGATCATGTAGTGCTAGCTTAGCCGGCACTAAGTAACGTGGGTATTGAGCATTTTTATAGTTTAATTTTAGCTCCATTGTGAAAATCTTGATGTTAATTTAATTTCTTTTTTTTAAATTTTATATTTAAACCACTTGTGTTTTTTCCTGTGATGTGATAAACTTATATTATGGATGAATATTCATGTCCTTTAAAGAAGCAGTAGAAATTTCTGTTTGTTGTAATTTAGCTCTTTCATATCATGTAAAGCAGAAAAGAAACTATTTGGCAGGTTTTATTTGTCTCAGATTATCAAACAGTACAACACAGCAAGCACTAATTAAAGTCCTCATCTAAACAGGTGGATACATCTGCCATTGGTCGCAGTTTAGAACCATCTGCATTCAGCTACATGGCAGTCGGATCACATCTGCCCTTGTTTTATATTATTTGTATGTTTATATTTATCTGTATAAATGGCATAATGAATAGAACTGACAACACAAAATTAGAACCTGTTGGGTAATTGCACTCAAAGTCCATTTTCAGAATAGAAAAGGAAAAGACTATTACTGTACTCTCCACTAATAATTGGAGTGGATCACAAAGTTCAGCAAGAGCTAAATACACAACAGAAAGAAAGCAAAACAAACCGAAAACAAAGTAGTGACAAAGACCTGCTAATAAGAGTCTAACAGCAATGAGCTGAGAGAAGTAACACGAGGAATTTTCATACCTCTGCTAGTAATAAGGCTACTTTCATTCGTGATGCCCACCACTACTGAACATCACAAAGCACCTAAAACAGAGTTAACCTGGACTCGTCTTCTGTAATAACGGATGGAAACAACAGCAGGTCACAACCTCTTTTAACACCTGCCTTCACTAATGGAGAGTTGCACTCGGTAAATGTAATTTAGACGTCACATGAAGGCACTGATGGTGTGAGAAAATGAAATATAATTATGCCCCTTTGAATTGACACAGTTCAATCTGACTGCTGTCTAAAGATCTACAAAAGATTTTAACATATGAAAACTAAAATCGATGTGCAGCAATATTATACATCTCTTTCTTTGTTATCTTATTCATTACTACTATGCTAAATTGGGTCTTTTTATTTTAATTAGTCTTTATTATTAATCTTGTTTTATTATCACATTCAGCATGGCTGCTGTATATAAGATTTCAAATGCAAATTTAATATTTAATTCTGAAACCAAATTAAAGATTGTAAATTAACATGCAAAGATAGCTGACGTTGTGTCTCAGATTTATCCATACATTTTCTCCAAATTGTGTTAATTAACCTTGATTAACCTTGTTCTGCAACAGGCTGCATATTGTCATGTCAGTGGGAGCGGATGTGTGGACATGAGCGCTCTCTCTGCAGACCTGCACGTTGCAAAACTGCAACCAGTCCACTTTCCGGTGAGATTACAAATTAGTTCAGCTCCAAGTGATCTCAGTGTAAAATTACCGAGCTCACTGATTTATGAAGAAGACTCTAAGGTCAGGTAAGATACGTCCAATTGGCGGCTGGAAAAGTCAATTAAGACACAGCCTTTAATTATTTTACATAAATCTCTGCTTAAGTCACAAGACAAGCTTAACTAAAAGCTATTCAAACCCTCTTAAGAGAGCAATTCCTAATATTTTTTACAGATTAATACCAGATATGGCTCTTCAGGGTCAACGGGATGAGCCTACTTTAAGGATGGAAAAGACTCACAATTCACTAAATTATGTCTTTAAATTAATTAAATCATCATAGCTGAGACAGGATGCTGTGTTTTAAGAAGGAATCCTCTTAAGTTCTTCATCATCACCACTGAAGCAAGCTGTATTGTGATGTTAGAGACCAAAGAATCTCATCTAGACCTTGATTATCTTGTACTGTCTGCCTTTGAGTGTTTGCATCTGACTTCAGACAGAAACAGTTCAGTCCTGTAAACATATACCTGTATGATTTTACAGCTGAGGCTGTGCAACAGACGGGGGCAGATATCCGTGCTGTGGCTGGGCAGCAGCGTAGGTGAGCCCTGAGGAGCTGTTCACCTACTGCAGCAGACACTGAGTCACTGAGCTGATAATGTGGAGAGAGTGCAGGAAAAGTGGTGTAGTGTAGCACAATGTTTTTCTATTATGGCCTGGTCCTCACCAAGTCCAGTTTGATTTTATTCAGCTATTAAAGCTCCTGATTCTCTAACAACTAATCTGTCCTCCTGAAAAATTGTATAATTCTGCATGAGATTTTAATCTAAACTCTTTCCTGATTCAGTAAGAAGGGATCTATGATATGCTAATGACCACACCCACATGTCCAGCCTCATCATTTTCTCCAGTTGTCCTCCACCTCTCCACCTAATAGCAACAAAATAATGATCCAGGCCGCCTACTCTCACTCAGTCAATTCCAGAATCATCTTTCCACGTAAGATACAGCACACACATACCTCTACTGCTGCACAGATCTCTTTGACTTTTTGCCCAGGACTCATTGCTTACGCAGTGTGCAGCCACCTCCCTAAGAAAAGCCTGCTTCTCTGAGCAGTGTGTCACAGGCATCTTGTGTCCCGAGGAAACAGAGGACACAGTCTGGAATTACAGCGAGGTTGTGGCCGGCTGCTAGCGGCGCTTTTGAGTCCTCTCATAGCTGCAGAGTGTTCAGGTGAATTGATTGAAATAGTCTCAATCTTCATCATATATTTAGTGGTAAACTCACTTGTTTTGGTGTAAAATTCAAAAGCACATAAGAGAGGAGCACTGCCTGAAGTTTTGGTATCAATCCGAGGCCAATTAACTGCAAAGATGCCGCCACATTCCCAATAATTCCATCTGGAGAATAATAAAGTTTTCTGATTTATTACATCTTTGATGTGTTTTCTGTAATATATCATAAACTATCAATGTTAGAGTTGTAAAGCACACTGCTGCACTAATGCTGGCATTTCCTGCACTGTACCGTGTGATTCACATTGCAGTTTCTTGTGTCCTACATCTTCGCTGTGAATTATTTACACCCTGTCAAAATGAGAAAAGTGCAGGATTAAACTTTGAGATAAAGCAGTGTGTGCACATTTGGACACAAATGCAGGCATGGCCTCATTCCCCCAAATTAGCAACATTAACCATCAGTGCTTTCTTGTAACATGCTGATAGCTTCTCATTACCCTAACCTCAAAGTATTGTAAAATAATCTAAACTCAGATGGCTGACTCGGATTCCGCCCTCGCATGTTAATCCACTCACTTGATTTATGCAGTCGTTCCACGCTGGAAAACAACATGTCATCCCCTCACCGGAGTTATTGAGCGTCAGGGTGCAGTCCATAGATGGGATGACAAACTTGATCTCTGCTGTCATTTATACACAGCAAATCACTGTCCCTCTTAATTATATTTGTTGGGCTTGAAAAATCGCCCCAAAAAAAGTCTGTTGGGGTGGTGACCAAGACGTAACGGTACTTAAATGATGATGCCAGAGGGGTGATGTGCAGAACAAATTAGGTGGTTTATTTTTCTTGCCTCTTTCCGAAGCTGTTTGAATAATGCTCGCTGTTATCTGCAAACTGCCACTCAAAGGTGATTAATGTTGTAGCACGGCTAATTGGCTTCCCTCTTGTCAGAGGGCTTTATCGCTGGCTGCTGTCGTTGATCAGAGATCTCTGATTAAAGCATGTCACTGGTATATTTGCTTTTTTCTCTTTTTTTTTAATTGCACCCCTTTAGTTAAATTAATTATCTTGGCTGTACATTAGTCCTTTATTCTTCTGGATGTACAGCAAAGCAAGAAGACACTCTTAATCAAAGGGGGTTTGAACTGATGGACAAAGTACTTCTTTTTGGAAGGGCCACTCAAAAACACAGACAAACCTCCCCACTTACTTTCATCTAAAAGCGCGACAGAAGGTTAGATAAAAGCCCCCCAATCCTTCCAAAAATATCCCAAAAGAACAAAGTCAACAAAAGCTAGGGACATCTAAAGTACTGAATCGAATTCTCCACCAAAAAAATTCTTTTTGGGATTATTTTTTATTTTTTTGGTTGAGATCAAAGCTGGTGTGATTTATGAAGTGCTGATGTCTGGCTCTCTACAGCCGCGCATTGTCCCTGTCCACAGCGGCAGACATAACTGAAAGCACCGTGCTGAAAGCATGCTGCAAGTGGCAAAATCCACCATCACCCCACCCCACCTCTAACCATCCACTCTGCAGCCAAAAAACAGCAAAAGAAGCATTGTTGAGAAAGAGGCAGCAAAAAGCATAATTTACAATTTGGAGCGGCTGATTTCTTTTCGATCCGGAGGGGGAGACGACATCGCAGTGCATGCCTTTTTAAGCTCACACAGATGTGTACTTGTTGAAAAAAAAGCTTGAAAATAGTTTTATTAAATTTGAGACATGTCCTTAATATTTTCTGTTGATGGTTCCTACACAAAAGCTTCAGTGTAATCTTCAAGAAGTGGCAAACAATGATTAATTATCTCAGGATAAGTAAACGTGATGTCCCATCCAGGTCCATTAGCATCAATTATAGCAAAGCTGGGTTGGCATTACAAACAATGATCCAGATTAAGCTGATGATCACATCCCAGACATATGAGCTTTCCAAATGCCAGAGCGACTAATCATACTTCAACACACCTGCTCAACCGTGAACATTAGATTCATCACAACCTCTTGCTCTGCAAGTGGATGGTGGATAATATAATGATGGCAATAATATGCATGTGCAGGTGTCTGTGCACACACTACAGTTTTCTCACTTTGTTACCACAGCTTGAAGATTTAGCGAGTGCATCTTTATGAAGCTTCACATTGGTCGGCCACAAAAAAAAAAGTAAAATTTTAGAAAAAAATGAATAATAATTCATGAATAAAGATATAATAAATAAATAAAATAAAATAACTAAAAGTGTACTAAAGCAGATGAACAGCATAAATTAATTAGATAAAAAGCAAAAATAAACAAAGGCAAAAAGTGGTTTGTCACGAATTTGCAACAACAGGCATCAAGGGGATTAGGTTATTCTCTCTCAATCTGGTTTCAAATAGACTAAACATAGTAAAAAGTGTAATCACAAGACTGTTAAATAGCTTTACTTTGAGCTGGATATACCCAACAAAGGAGTAAAATAGCACATGTGGTGCTTGAGATTGAGCTGCATTGTGAGTAATACTGAAATAACACAGCTGTTCTCCTCTCATCCACACAGGACTACTACAGACTGTACTGTTTTCTTCATATGTATGTATAACGGCACACGAAAAACTTACATGAGTGCCGACACCTGAATGCCTTAAATGCTTAAATGAGTTGATGTAATGGGGGGTGGGATTAAATAAGTTCCTCTTCCTCCCACTCCTTTTCGAGCTATTACCAAATGTGTATTTGTGAATGTGTATGTATGTATATATATGTACATGTGTGAGTATGTATGTATGTATGTGTAAGTATATTTATGTATGTATGTATATATGAAATGAGAACATGTTTGTGATATATTAAAAAAAACGTATATAAAGAATATATATATATATATATTTTATATATACGATAAACTTATTTTATATGTACAATATGTTTGTTTTAAAATGTACAACACATCCATTTCTATGGCTCGAAATAAAGAAAGAAATCACAAGCACACACAGCATGCAGTGTTTGGGGGTGATGGGCACATATGCAGAAGGAAATCTGAGTGTGTGGCTGTTGGCCGTTGTGTGTTAGACTAATGGACAGCATGTTCCAGGTGGAGTTTCCCTCACAGCCAGCGTTAGTCAGGACAGGCTTAGGTCCCCGAGGAATTGAAAAAGAATAAAGGAGGAATCGAGGATGAGTGGATAAAAAAGGCTTTAACTAATCAATGTGACTCTTTTTAAAACCTCTCCATCAGGAGTCTGGAAATGTTACAGGAGTGAAACGCTGCTCTAAGTCAATGGAATATTCTGTTCTAAATAAACCGTACCCTTTAAATACTCGTTAAATCATGGATAGAAATGTCTTTTTTTATCAGAAGTTTTTGTTTGGCCATTTGCCAAAATGTGAAAAACAAAACAAAAGAAAAAAACTGAAATAGTATGTCAGAGCAAGAAGACACTAAATATCCCAAACCCTGTCATCATTTCTTTGTTGTCACTGTGTTTGTATACTGCCCTGGTTTATTTGCTGACTGCCAGATATTAACCACAACATTATGACAATAATGTGTAAAGGAAAATGAAAAAATATTTGCCTAATCTCCTTCAAGAAATTATAAAAATAAAATAATTATGCTACTAGGGCTGGGTATCGTCACTAATTGTCTAAATTGCTTTGATTCACAGCAGCCTATTGCAATTAAATTTTAAATAAATTCGATTTAGGGGCTGCACGGTGGTGTGGTGGTTAGCACTGCAGCCTCACAGCAAGAAGGTCGCTGGTTCGAGCCTCGGCTGGG
>JBAMHW010000003.1:2119686-2132072 GCA_037177495.1 Rhadinocentrus ornatus | reverse complement strand
TTTTATTTATCGCAGGTCATATCGTCATCGCAAGTTTCAACAGTGTTATCGCATCTTTTACTGATATCGTGCAGCCTTAATTGACAGTCACTAACATCACATTAAAATTAGACAAAATTTTCTAAATCCTAAATAAACAAGCACCACGTCAAGTATAGAAATGCAGTTTTAAACATGGAGGTGATAGAGATGGAAAGAGTTTAGGAGCCCTTTAAGATCAGCCTCATGATGCAGCATGCTTGTGAGTCAAAAATGATTTCAGTCTCTAAAATGTCACAAGGTCAGTAGGTGTCTAAAGTTATCACATGGAACGACGTTCCAAATGTTAACTGGTAAAATTTCAACCTGATTTCAGCACACATGTTGATCTGATAGCTAGATGTTCTCAGCTGGTCATGTGTGGTCACCAAGGCAACCAAGGAAGGGAGGAGCTTCTAGTAGGGACGGACTGGCCATTGTGCATACAGGCATTTTCCAGGCAGGCTGTCATGTTGTAGAGCAGTGATTCCCAACCCTGGTCCTCAAGGACCACTATCCGGCAGGTCTTAGAAGTCTACCTGCTGCAACACACCTGATTCAAATTCATTGCTCATTGGCAGACTTGTGCAGAACTTGTCAGAGAGCTGTTTAATTTGAATCAGGTGAGTTGTAGCAGGGAGACAACTAAGACCTGCATGATAGTGGTCCTTGAGGACCAGGGTCGGGAATCACTGTTGTAGAGCACCAATGCATGACAAGTCATGTTGAGACTATTTCAAAGATACAGTCCATCCAATTCAATCCATTTACCAATAATCCAACAACCTCCATCAGAACCATTCTCAGGAAGAGCGACCATTTGCGTCTATCAATCGCATACAAACCAGATGGATTAACACTCCAAAACCACTACCTCAAAAGCTCATTGGTCCATATCCTGCAGGTTTAAGATGTTTCCCTGCTCCAACACATCTGATTCAAATTTAATGGAATTCAATCAGCTTGCCAAGTTTAATGCAAGCCTGTTAACAATGGATTAATTTAAATTAGGTGTGTTGGAAAAGGGAAACAATTAAAAAACCTGCAGGATATGGCCCCCTAGGATGGGATTTGGTCCTGTTCTGGACAACCTTTTCGGTCTTTCACAGACCCCTTTACTTTTTAAGATTCGGTATGTGGTAAAAACCTTTAATTCTGTACACTAACTTTTTATTCATCATGTTTCCAAAAAATGATAATGGAACACTGCATAATCAATAAAATACAAGAAGAAAAAAATCATGTTTTCCTGAAATGGAGTATGTATTCAATGGAACAGGCTAAACAATAGAGATTGCGTTTATTTATTTATTTTTTCCATTAAACAACAGAAACCTTTAAGTCCCAGGAGGTTTCAGCCTTGTGCTCTGAAAGGACTGACAGATCTATGCATAGCTGTTCAGAACGACTTGCTCTGAGTAATGAGAGAATGCAATTCAGAAAAACTGCTCAATAGGCAATCTGATTCAAGGCAGTTTTTCCCTGCACACTTCACATTCTTACAGCATCAAAGTGTGCCTCCATTCCCTGGAAGCACTCAAAGTTCATCTTATTTCCAATGTGAGGTGAGTTAATCTTTTTTTATGCAAAGCTAAACACAACATTTGCTGCATGTACCACTTCTAAAAAACATGAAATCTGTCTAAATCCAGAGGGCCAGAATGAGAAAAGTTCCTCAGACAAACATGAGAGAATGAATGCTGTGCAGTATGTAGATTTAGCCACAGATGCTGTGAGAGGGGCTATGGCTGTACAGACAACACTGTGGAAAAGATTAATTTAGCTTTGCTCAAAAATCATTTTCAGCTGAAAAGAGCCATCCAATAGAGGAGACACGAAACAATACAGCAACATGTTTGCTCATCACTCCCTTTTAATTATTCCTGGCAAGAGTTAGCCAATTCGTGATCTTTCCTTTTTTTTTTTTTTTTTGGTACTTACACAAGTCATTCATAGACATAACAAGTGCTACTTGGCTACATTTCATTATTTTTGCTTCCAAACAGCCCAGTACACGAGTTGTAACCTCATAAATTATTGGACAAAATGCAGAAGGCAGTGCAAATAGCTTTTCAAATGCAAATGCAAGTGTTAATTCTTATTCTTATTCTGAATTGCATGCTAAACATGCTGAAAAAAATCAACTAATTTTGACTAACACCAAAGATCCACTTCTCTGATGTTTGAAAACAAGTTGATGATAATATCCAGTAAAAACTGTTGCTCTACGCAGCAGGGCCAGACCGTGGCGCCATGGCAAACTTTGATAAGACGCCATGACATCATAAATCAATATAAGTCCCTCAATATTCATCCAAGCACCATCAAACTCACAGAGATTAATCATGGTCCGGTCCCGAATAGACACATATGACCACTCCTGGTCTAGCCCTAAGCCCCGCCCACTTTCTTCTCTCCTTCTTCTCAGGGATGAACCTCACAGACTTGAAAATCATTCACAACAGGTCAAACCCTTTCATGATTCCACAATAAAAATCTCAAGTTCCTTCACCAGACGTAACCATGGCGAATATTGGTCTGACGCCATGACACAGGAAGCCCTTGTAACTCACCCATTGTACCATCAATCGCCACCAAACCCGGCAGGGAGGATGGTAGTCAAACCTGGAACTGAGCCAAATTGACATTTCCTGGAAAAGTTGCATAATGGCCTGCAATATTTTCATCAACCAGCACTGCCCACTACGTGGACCGACATGCATGAAATTCGCCACATTGATTTAATATGCAAGGATGTACAAAATTGCCTATTGGACCTATATGCTCATTTAAACAGGAAGTCGGCCATTTTGAAAAAAGTGTCATTTTTGGGATAATTTTTTTTTATTTCTTTGCCTTGCATTTGAACGAATTCCTCCTACAAATTTGATCTTATTTACCTCTAAATCATTCTGAAGCCTCCAGAGGCATGTGTGATCAAACGTTATTAAAATCTTTCTCAAAGTAGAATGGGCATGGCCTTAAAGTATGAGATTTCACCATGAATGACGAAACTGATATAACTTACACATAAAACAACATATCTGAACTAAAATGGTCATGCATGATGCCCGTTCCATGATGACCACATCTACATGTCCAGATGCCCGGGGCCCCAAAACCCAAAATTGGTAAGCGGGGCTTCCTCTACGCGCCTAAAGCGCTGACGGGGTCCGCGGGAGCCCCCGGAGCCATTTTTAAAAACGTGCTTGGATCTGACCGCCGTTCGCAGGGTGGTGCCTGGGGGCCTCAGAGAGGGGTCCTTAGCGAGGAGAGCTTGATCCGAACACCTTTTGCCAAAAAGTGTTACGAGGCCCCGTTTGACATTTGTTCCTGGTTCAGCGCAAATTTGATACAAATTAAAAACATGTAGATAATGTCGGCCCCGAGCCGACATTATCTACATGTCCAGATGTTGTCCTCAGGACATTGCTCAACGCTGCATTGTGAGACCGTGGCGCCATGGCAAACTTGGATAAGATGTCATGACAACAAAAATAAATATAAATCCCTCAGTTTTCATTCGACCACCATCAAACCTACAGTGATTAATCAGGATCTGGTCCTGAACAGATACATATAGCCAACTCTGGTCTTGGCGTAAGCCCCGCCCACTTACAACAGAAAGCGCTTTTTCCAGATGCTGGGGTCCTTCTCCTCAGGAATGACCCTCACACACTTAAAAGGGCATCATATCAGGTCAAGCCCTTTGATGACACTACAGTAAAAAAACTCAATTGCCTTCGGCAAACGTAGCCACGGCAAGTGGCGTCCAACACCATGAAACAGGAAGTACTTGTGACTGAGCCAATGTACTCTTGATCTCCACCAAACTCGGCAGGTAGGACAGTGGTCAGGCCTGGAACTGATTCAAATTGACAGATGCTGGAACCTATAATTATTTAATCTATCAGCCCCAGCCACTGATTTGACTGACACGGATGAAATTCAGCATATTAATATAACATGCCGGGACAAACAAAAAAAAGGGTCTTCATGTCCAGATGTTGTCAGCCCCGCCTCTGGGAACAGGAAGTCCCATCATTGTAACTGTTTAATACCTGTAAAACCAATTCAAACTCATCCTTCATGATTCCATGGTTAAAAATATGACTTTTTGCAGCTTCATGATTAAAATGGCCTCCTGCAATGTTTAAATCCTTCGCAATGAAACAGGAAGTGGCTCTATCTCTGGACTTTGTTGACCAACGGACGGATTTTCCGTTCTCATTAGAGTTCCAACCTTAACAGGTTTGTATATGAAAAATGACTACATCGCCACCTAGTGGCTACGAGGAATTTCCCTTTTGATAAAATCATGCTCCTGTTTGTTAGAATTTGACATGATTTATTATAAACAAAGTCATGAATGCTTTAGATGTCATCACTAGTCAGACTGAGGTGGCAGTTGATCTTCTAATGAGGCAAATCACTGTTTAATGCGGAAAACCTCTGGAAGAATGGGCATTCGGCTGTGGACAAGAGCAAGCGTGCTGAAGGAGGAAGCTTGCCAGTTGATGGGGCGGTGCAATAGGCCAGAGCAGCGCCATAGGTGCGAGGGCCTTCATCGCTGCTTGCAGCTTTATTGGTATTGTTTTTTTACTTATTTGGCCTAAAAACCTTTTGGGCTTTGCATCAGTTTTAACTTTTTCCAAAAGCAAAATAGTAGAGGTAATTTTTGTTAACCCCTTATAATTTTTGCCTAAAATGGGTTTTTATGGATAAAATACTTGTGTGGGCCAACTATTTTACTGGACCCTTGCTGATGTAACAGTATCCTTTTTGTTGCAGATCATCTCCTACTGGAGTACAGAATGGCTTCAAAGGTTAAATTGACCTTGCAACTGGTCTAAAATAAGTGTTAACTGAATTTATGACTGTAGCCTCGAATGGTATATATCCTTTACATCTCAGATCTCCAGTGATGTATAACATGTGTAGGTACTTGGAAGGGAGTAAAATACATATTGATTTGTCATGTCCCTGCAACAGGACACCTGGCACCAACAGGTTAACCCTTTAGGCACCAAATTTAAAAAATTGCGACAAGCACCAGACCAGAAAGGGAGCTAAATCCTGTTACTACTTCCCGCCGCGAGATGGCAGACATGCAAATCTTCATAGTAACACAATTAGTAGAGAGGAGAAGGTGGGGGAGGGGAATAAGGGGTTTTATACAAAGTTCATGAGGAAATTGCATTTGAAAGACATCATACAGAGCTGATAAAGAAGCTCACCATAGTCGTTGATGCAGAGTGGATTACAGAGAATGCATGTTAGTAAAAGTCATTCTTCTGTTGGAAATCATGGTGCATTCATACATAATAATCAACAGCTTAACAAATCCTCCTGTGTCAGTAGCACCTGAATTTTATTCCACCAAGGCCTGCAATGAGCTTGCCAAATTATTCACAGAAAATATCCAGAATCTCAGACAAGCAGTTGGTTCACCTGTCCAGGGTGTACCCTGCCTCTCACCTTAAACAATGCTGGGATAGGCTCCAGCTTACCCCACAACCCGTAATGGAATAAGCGGTAAAGATAATGACTGACTGACAGTTGGTTCATCAACAGTAGGTTCAGGAAACAGAAAATTACAATATAATGAAAAAGTTCATTTATTTTAGTAATTCCATTCAAAAAGTCCAACTTGTATAATGTATACATTCATTACTCACAGACCGACACATTTCAAATGTTTATTTCTTTTGATATTGATGATTATAACTGACAACTAATGAGAACCCCAAATTCAGTATCCCAGAAAATTAGAATATTGTGGAAAGGTTCAATATTCAAGACACCTGGTCCCATACTCTAATCGGCTGATTAACTCAAAACACCTGCAAAGGTTTTTAAATGGCCTCTCAGTCTAGTTCTGATGGCTACACAATCATGGGGGAAGACTGCTGACCTGACAGTTGTTTAAAAGACGACCATTTACACTTTGCACAAGGAGGGCAAGACACAAAAGTTCATTGCTAAAGAGGCTGGCTGTTCACAGAGCTCTGTGTCCAAGCACATTAATAGAGAGGTGAAGGGAAGTAAAAGATGAGGTAGAAAAAAGTGTACGAGCAATAGTGATAAACGCACCCTGGAGCGGATTGTGAAACAAAACCCATTCAAAAATGTTGGGGAGATTCACAAAGAGTGGACTGCAGCTGGAGTCAGTGCTCCAAGCACACCACGCACAAACATATGCAAGACCTGGGTTTCAGCTGTCGCATTCCTTGTGTCAAGCCACTCTTGAACAAGAGACAGCGTCAGAAGTGCGTCGCCTGGGCTTGAGACAAGAAGTACTGGACTGCTGCTGAGTGGTCCAAAGTTATGTTCTCTGATGAAAGCAAATTTTGCATGTCCTTTGGAAATCAAGGTCCCAGAGTCTGGAGGAAGAGAGGAGAGGCACAAAATCCACGTTGCTTGAGGTGGAGTGCTGGTGTTGGTCCACTGTGGTTTCTTAGGTCCACGGTCAACGCAGCCGCCTACCAGGAAGTTTTAGAGCACTTCATGCTTCCTGCCGCTGACCAAATTGATGGAGATAAAATTTTCATTTTCCAACAGGACTTGGCACCTGCACATAGTGCCAAAGCTACCAGTCCCTTGTTTAAGGACCATGGTATCCCTGTTCTTAATTGGCCAGCAAACTGGTCTGACCTTAAAATCTATGGGGTATTGTGAAGAGGAAGATGCGATACACCCAAGCCAACAATGCAGAAGAGCTGAAGGCCACTATCAGAGCAACCTGGGCTCTCATAACACCTGAGCAGGTCCACAAACTGATGGACTCCATGCCACGCCACATTGCTGCAGTAATTCAGGCTAAAGGAGCCCCAACTAAGTGTTAAGTGCTGATATGCTCATATTTTCATGTTCATATTTTTCAGTTGGCCAACATTTCTAGAAATCCTTTTTTTTTTTTCGTTCTGAAGTAATATTCTCATTTTCTGGGTTATTGAATTTGAAAGTCTACATTACACAAGTTTCACTTTTTGAATGGAATTACTGAAATAAATCAACTTTTTCATGATATTCTAATTTTATGGCGAGCACCTGTATGGTGTCCATTAAAAACCAGTTTAAACACCATGACAAAGTTTAATTCCATTAACAGCAAAGATCTGGGAGTTATATTATGTGAGCTGAACTCCTCTTGCTTTCTGGACATCCTGCCCACAGGTTTTTACAAAAAGGTCTCTGAAGCCAAATCTATTACAGATTGTGAACTTGTCTTTATTTCAGGCGTCTTGCCATAACTTCTAAAAACAGCTGTAATCAAGCTTCTGCTAAAAAAGGGACAATCTAGACAAGACACAAATGACAACTACAATCTCAAATCTTCTTTTTCTAAGTAAGATCATTGAAAAAGTAATTTTTCATCAGGTAAATGACATTTTAACACTTAAACAACTGCTATGATGTCTTCCAGTCAGGTTTTAGACAGCACCACATTACTGAGACTGCTCTGACCAAAGTAATTAATGACATATTATTTAATACAGACCAAGGACAAATGTCAGTCTTTGTCTTATATGACCTCAGTGCTGCATTTGATACAGTTGACCACAATATATAACTTAAACGACTGGAAAACTAGGCGGGCCTCTTTGGCACTGCACTACACTGGTTTAAATCTTATTTAGAGAACAGAAAGTACTTTGTGTGAATAGGTAACTTTACATCTGAGCAGACAAGAATTATATGCGGGGTTCCCCAAGGTTCCATTCTGGGGCCTCTTCTGTTTAACATCTACATGCTCCCACTGACACAAAGAAAAACTAAATTAATTACCACAGCTATGCAGATGACACGCAGATATATATTACAATGTCACCAGGAGACCGAGGCCCCGTAGAGGCTCTTGGTAAATGCAATGAAAAGATTAATGACTGTAAGTGCCCAAACTTTATTCAGTTAAACAAAAACTAAACTGAGGAAATTGTCTTTGGAGCCAAAGAGAAACGATTAAAGGTCACCACAGAGCTTCAGTCTATGTACCTAAAAACCACCAACCAGGCCAGAAATCTGGGCGCATTGATAGACTTAGACCTTAACTTTGAGAAACTCGTTAAGGGAATTACAAAATCAGCCTACTATCACCTTAAGAATATATCAAGGATAAAAGATCTGATGTCTCATCAAGAGTTGGAAAAACTAATCCATGCTTTCATCTTCAGTCGGCTTGATCATTGTAACAGTATTTTTACAGGTTCTACTTTAAAAAATCAATTACACCCCTGCAGCTTATTCAGAACGCAGCTGCTCGAGTCCTCACTAAGACCAAGAAAGTAGATCACATCAGTCCAGCTCTGAGGTCTTTGCACTGGCTGCCGGTCCAATAGAGGATAGACTTTAAAGTTCTAGTGCTGGTTTATAAAGCTCTGAATGGTTTAGGACCAAAATACAACAGTGACCTCCTGACCCAGTATGAACCTACCAGTTTCTTATCAGTTCCCAGAGTCAGAACCAGACATGGAGAAGCTGCATTCAGCTTCTATGCTCCACCTCAGATCAGCTGAAACACTCCTGTTCTCTGCTGCATTTCAATAGTATTTTTTAGAAATCCTGATCTGTATCTTGTTCTTTTAAGCTGGAATATTAACTTTATTTCTTGCATTTTTTCTATTTTATTTGAGCTTTTTCATTCTGTTTTAATTTATTAATTTTATTTATTTTAAACTTTGTTTTTTTAATGCACCTCTATTGCTTTCTGCAACTTTTCTGTAATGAGTCTTGTACATGAAATGTGCTATACAAATAAATTTGCCTTGCCTTGCCTTGCCTAATGATGTACCTGAAGCAGCACATGTGGGAGATGACAACTCTGAACCTTTTTTTCTTGTCCTGTCTAACATCATAGAAAGCAGAATGGTGGTCTAGCTGCTGTGTTGTGCCAATCCAATTTGCTTTATACAGTAATTGTTCATAGTGAAATTCGGAATCTAATACAGCTGCCAACCTGTCATGCTACAGTACAAAATTAGATGAGTCATTTTACTGCCATAAATATCATAAACTCTGCAAATAAAACTTTAAAAAGCTCCGTCGCCTAAAGGGTTAATATAACATTAAAAAGATTATTTAAAAAATAAAAAAATTAATAAAAATAGTCCTAAAGCAAGCTGTTGTGTCCAGTGGGCTCCAATCATTACAGTAATTTATACTTGTCAAATAAAGCTACAGAAATCCTACATTTCTCAACATCATTTGAAACAAGATTGATACCATCATTAGTCATAAATCAGTAGAGGTAGTTAAGCTCTGCTGTGAAGATAGCAGAGAAACCATCTTTGCAGATACTCCCATCCTGCTTATTGTGGTTATTTCTTTAAATCCAATAAATCATGTGTTAAGTAAACATTAGCAAATATAGCATCGCTCTCTACTTTTATTTCTGTACAGTTGCAGTCTTCATTTATGAGGCATATTTATCTTAAGTCAGTTATCACTCCATCTTATATTGCTGTTTCTATTTTATTACATTTTTATCCCTGTGCAACTTTTCAAGAGGAAATAACAGCAAGAGTATTCACAGTAAACAATGTTTTGTTTTTGTTTTTTAAAAGGAAAACAGAATAATTATTGTCTGAATGTGTTTGACAATCCACACATTGTGGAAATTATTTAACTTATCAATGAGTTTGTTAACACAACAAACAATAAAATAAAAATAATAACCTTTTGCCTAAAAAAAACACTGGTGCAGTTTTTTGTTTTTTTTTTAACTTTAAAATCCCACCTTGAACCTTGTTAGAAACCTTGTGGGAAGGCAGAACAAGTGTTACTATGTCCTGGTGGAAATATGAAACGGATGGAAAATACAAATTAAAGCTGCATCAAGATGTTCTATTCTAATCTAACCAGAGAGCATTTAATTCGTCGACAATTACTTTTAACTTGGGGGGTAATTCAGAAAAATGTTTGAAATATCTTTCATTCTGGCAAAACAAGATGCTTGTTGATATTAATTAAATTCCTTTGAGCAGCAAATTGAGTAAATTTAGTAGTTACATTATGCTATTCAAAAGTTCGACTGTAGATGTGGTTAATATGTGGGCATAACTGAACAAACAATTAAGTGTTTTCAGTCTTCTTCATCAAAACTTTCCTTTTTGGGAAGCATTATTTATTTTCAAATTTTAACCATAGCATTGTAGAATTTATTTTTTTTTTTTTTAGTAATACATATTTCTTATCTTTCCCTGACGCCAAGACTGAGATTGGAAGGCAAGCTTCTGCCCCGGTTACCTGGAACAGGTTTCATAATAACCTGAACTTACACGGTTTGGTAAAGCTTTCTGAGTTTAAGTCTATTAAATGAGTCTTTTACAGTTTGTTCATGCTATCTTTATTTCTATCTGACATGTGCTTAATTATCTTTATTGCTTAATGTTTTTTTCTAAACTCTTCTGTTTTTACAGTAATTTCTATGGTTCTTTTATAATCTGGTTATTGTTGCCTGTGCTGCCATCTTGGCCTGGGCAATATTGGAAAAGAAGTTCTTGCCTCAGCTGGTTTGTATCCATGTTAAAATAAAAGTTAAACAAGAACATAAAATATGTGCATGTTCACCCACGTCAACTCTGAAATTACTGAGCAGAACAAAAGTAGGTCACATCTAAAATCCTAAAGGTTGATCTTCGAGTTCTTTTGCTAGGCCTCCCAGAAGGCTTTGCACACCTGCAGCAGGTTACGTCTTCCTCACTAATACAACCTGATTGATCTAGCGCCGTGGGTGAAGCTGTCAGCCCAAAGCACCGAGTTACTGCCACAGGGAACACCCCCGTGCTATGCTTGCCAGTATTAGGATGACATTCAAAGATTTTAAAATCTTAAATGGAATAAAAAATAGATGTAAAAGAGTCTTTGATCCTAACCATCGTCATTTTTCTCAGCAACATTCTGAGATTTCTTCCTCCTGTTTGAGCAGATCATAGTCATCACCTGTATTTATGTTGGTAGCTTTATACTTGCGTGTGTCATTCATACTCCCAAAAATCCCTGCATTTTTCATGCAGAAGTGTTTTCACACAATCGTTTTGCTAACAAGTTTGTATCCATAGAACTAAAGGCTCAGATCCGATCTCATTAAAACTCTTCTAAAGCAACAAGTTAAACTTACAGCATCCTTAAAGTTTGCAAAGTAAAGGCACACAGCAAACCGGTGTGATTAGATTATTTCAGTGTAAAAAACTCTGCACATCAGCACAGGTAACAACACAAGGCTGCCCCTGCATTTAACATGACTGAAAATAAAAAATATCATGGGGCTTGTTCGGGAAATTTAAAAAGAAAAAAAACATTTTCAGTTAACATTTTTTTAAAAAGCAAAAGTTTATTTGGATTTATTTGTTATGAATCACTCAAATGTTTCCAAGCATGCAGTATTTCTTGAAGAAGTCACCAGTGACTAAAACAAGTATGTTATTTGTTATAAGAGATTTGGCATACACACAAACACAATCTGTTTTACAACAGGAAATGTGGCATCACAATCTTTGAGTTCTTGCTAAAGACAGTTTTGACCAAGAAAATGAAAAGAAAAGTAAACTTTTTGCTGCAGTGTTTGAGACCTTGTTCTGTTTTTAAGTCCGCTAGATAATTCTCCACCACATCCATCAAGGTTGTTATCCAAGGTTGTTCAGCTTGGCCTTTCTCCTGTTTCTGATTAAATTTTAGGTGGAAATGGAAAAATTTTGCCTTTGGCTTCAGAGGCTAAAAGATTCTTACTGCAATATATATAAATATATATTTAATCTTAAATTAGTTTTTTGAACAATTATTATTATTATTATTATTTTTATTTTTACTTTTATTTAATTTTTTAACTGTTGGGTCAGTCCAAAACCTTTCCTTTTTTATGGGAACTTGAAAAGTCAAGTTGCGTCACTGCCTCAAAAATACTTGACATTTTATTCTAAGATTGAACATTTTAAGTTGTAGATCAAGTTTTCACAAAGATAACAATTTTACTGGTGTATTCTGATTTAACCAGCTAACTTTAGCGAATTTTATGATTGTCATCGGCTGAATAATGTCATGTTTACTCAAATTAAGCTATGTAGAGTCTGCAGATCATAGTCAGATTATGAAGAAATGTACTTAAACATTACTACACATTACCAGTGTTTTCAAGACATCCTGTCACACACTGCTGTGTTAATAGATTGGGCAGTTTGCTTTTGTCTTTGCGGAGCAGGAGATCTACAGGCGGATCGGTGCCGCGTCTGCAGTGATGCGGACGCTGCATCGGTCTGTCGTGGTGAAGAAGGAGCTGACCCAAAAGGTAAAGCTCTCGATTTACCGGTCGATCTACGTTCCTCCCCTCACCTATGGTCACGAGCTGTGGGTAGTGACCGAAAGAACGAGAT
>JBAMHW010000003.1:2105218-2119342 GCA_037177495.1 Rhadinocentrus ornatus | reverse complement strand
GGGTGGCCGGGCTCTCCCTTAGAGATAGGGTGAGAAGCTCGGTGATCCGGGAGGGGCTCAGAGTAGAGTCGCTGCTCTTCCGCATCGAGAGGAACCAGATGAGGCGGCTCGGGCATCTGGTCAGGATTCCTCCTGGATGCCTCCCTGGTGAGGTGTTCCGAGCACGTCCCACCTGAAAGAGGCCCCAGGGAAGACCCAGGACACGCTGGACAGACTACATCTGTCGGCTGGCCTGGGAACGCCCCGAGATCCCCCCTGGATGAGCTGGTGAATGTGGCCGGGGAGAGGGAAGTCTGGGATCCCTGGTTAAGCCGCCCCTGCGACCCGACTCTGGATAAGCGGAAGACAATGGATGGATGGATGGATGGAGAGCTAAGGTTAAAAAAAACAAACAATAAAAAAACAACAACATATAAACTAAGTTGGTCAGTGTTTAGTGTTTTCAGGCCTGTTTGACTTCAGATGGTTGCAGACACTGCAGTTGCAGGTGTTCATCGTGGATGAGTCAGTAGAAAGAATGTGAGTTGGATTATCTTGCATGCAACTTATCTAAACACCTTACTGAGAATATTGTATTATTGGGTTAATAATCTGAATATTCTTGCACACAGCCACTGCCGTGTTTAGACACAGACTTACTCACAATAGTCAGTCTGGTGTAAGCCAATCCTGCATGTTAGGAATTATTATAAAGGCAATCCGACATGCTTTCACAGCTAGTTTTCTTAACAGAGGAAAGTTCCTCCCAACATAGGCCAAAACAGTGTTACTAATTTCTTTGGGACACTAAATCAGAAAAAAATTATATCAGTTTGAATTTTGTCAAACTTTTTAAAAATTAAAGTAAAAAAAGGAATTTTGAAGCATTGGTAAAAAGAAAAGAAATACAGTTGATGATGATGATAATGATTAAATTTAGCTCCATATTAGGGCCAAATTAAATCAAATTAGAAGGTACCACAAAGTTAACACAAATTTTACTTATTTGAAAATTCACGCTGCCTAAGGGGGTGATGAGTTAGAGATATGCTTCACAATTCATACATAACTGTGTGTTTTATTAGCACCAGGAGCCTCTTCCTGAAAGGAGATTTAACAAACTCTAGAAATTATGCATTAACTCACTCTGAGCTGAGCTCCTCGGAGTTTTTGGTTCCAGAACAGCTGCTGTGAGTTGGTTCAATCAACTTTGAACATCTTTACCCAGAGTTGGGAACCACAACAAAAAGCCATCATCAGTGGAGCCCCTATTCTGGATTTGCCATGGCAACCGTTGGCTAAAAGCTAGTTATTTTACCCGACTGGAAGAAGAAGTTGTTATTGAAGCATGTGGACGATCAGAAGAGGTATTTCAAACAGGAAGGAAGATGAGGAGAGAGAAGCATCATGAAAGAAAACTGCCGTCTGAGTCAATGTGGAAGTCGGAATCCACTGGTCCACTGACTCAACATTTAACTTCAGTAAAACTGCAGCATGTGGGATAGAATAGTGGTGGATAGAACTAAATCTATTCTTTTATCTTATCTTTTATTCATTTTATTTACTTTGATTCCTCCATAAATCATCATTATTATCATTATTCCTATGACAACTAATATTAGGATTCTATTTTGGTTTGTAGATAATATTATTATGGTGATTATTCTCTGTTTTATTTAATTTTATATTTCATAGTGGTGTATCTGCATCTGGACTGAGTAGAGTTGCATTTGAATTGTAGCTACATACACACAACACACACCGTTATTTTTATTCACAGTGTTTGTCCATGTGTTTCTTTCTTCTCTTACTTTTGTGCAATGTCTTAGCATGAAATAAAAGAAGCAAAGGGATATATTTTTCATCATCCACACGTTATGATGCACTTACTTAATTTAGTTATAGCCCAGTTAACAAGGCGTCTTAGTTTAACATGTTGGAAAGCAACACAGCAGCACAACACTGAAGAATATCGTGATGTCTTGGTAAAATTCGTTGTATAGGAATGAAATAAATACATCTGCTATTGTGCAGAAAAACATTTGTGCAAACATCTGCACCTGTGCTGACAGAAGCCTCCACTTCACAACCATGAGCGACCCCATCTTTGAAAGAATCTACTGCAGGCTGGCAGGTCTTAGTGACACCCAACGATCCCAAAACCAAACAGCTATTTAGACCATATCAGCACTTATCCTGCTGGAAAGAAGATATTTTCGAGAAGCACACACTGTCATAAAGAAGCTCAGCAGCCTGAAAGCTGCTTTGATTAAATAAATGTCTTCGTGCATCAAATCTGACATCCAACCTCTGACCTGAGGCAAGCTCTTCCAAGAAAGGACATTTCAAAACATCAGGGTTGGAGTTCATCATGTGTAAATGGGAAATATCCAGCAGCTTTTATTTTCACTGAGGGTTAGTAGGAATAGAATACACGTTTCAGTGGGTTTGAATGCTTTGGCAGAAGAAAGAACATAATGATTTTATTTGTTTGATTAGCAGCTTTTCTTCCAGAGCATTAGCCAGGATCTAGGATTACAGAAAACCAGGGGTGGATGCACTGCATAATCTGCTTTGAAACACTACTCATCTTCTCGCAACATCAAGCAAATCTTAAATACACTTTGCATGATTAGTGAACGGAACTGGACTGTCATGTGGCCACATTAAAAGTTAACATAAAGACGTGCTGCACAATAAGAGGTTAATATTGACAGAAATAAGTTCTATTTTCCATTTTCTTGGCCATCTAGTCAAAAAGCATTTGGACAACATAATTAGGAGTGTTTATTTTTGTTTTTGTCCTTTTTTTTCCACTCACATGCACTTCATCGGGGTGGCTGAATTCTCCAGTGTGGTTACAATTAGTATCCTTAGCACGTGTGATCTAACACCTTTGCACGGCACAGCAAAGGAGAAATCTCACCTTCATAACAAGGCCAGCAAACGAAGTGACAATTATTTGATGGTACGCCCTTCATGTGCACCATCATGCAGCGTTAGACAGTATATTGGTTAGACACATATACAACTATTAGGTCAGGTTAGTGTTTTTAAACTGAATCAAAACAGAAAACTTGTAACATAATTCTTTTTCTTTCTTCAGCATAGCATGAATACTAATCAGATGGGTTGATCTCTACATAAGTGAGAAAATTCATAAAGAAGTAAAGATTTTGAATTCAAAAAGATGAAGGCCTGGTTTACTGAGATTCCCGATAAAGAGCGCAAAATTGCCTGTGCAAGCAAATAAATTGCACGTGTTCTTTTATGATTTGCAGTGATCGACTAAGAATGTTGGCACAACTGCTAACAGGCGCAAACAGCAGTACTCCAACGAGAATTTAGTTATGCTTCGCCATGGAGAGCTTAGAAGCACGGCTGGAAGGTCGCAAATGCAAAACTAAATTCAACCCGATGGAAATACAGATATTAGTGGACCAGGCAAATAAAAATGTTGCTGAGCTGCAGCAAAGAAGTCTAAACGTCACCAGAAGGACTTCGACATGTCATGACATCAGTCTTTGCTAAACAGTAGATAAAGTTTATGAAGTAAATGTAGACGTCCCTCACACATATCAAGTGAAGCTTACACAACTACTTTTAAGAACACACAGGAGACATGTTGCACAGAGCTCAGAGTGCTGCAGTGAACACACATAGAATTTACTCAGTTCCTCAGGTCTTCAGTCCCTTGTACTGGTATGTTTGTTAGCTTGTCATTCAGTTAATAATCCTTTAGCACTTTGGGCTTGAAAGTGGGTTGTAGCTGGTGTAGGAATGGCTGGAATGTATGTTTATAGTAATTTGTACTGTAATGTGTTTTTAATAAAAAATTCTTTAAAAATAAAGTCGTAACAATTGACCAAATTTGAAAATTGAGGGAAAAAAAATTTCCAGATGCAACACCTGTGCTGGTTCTGTGGGATGACCATGTCTGGACACTCTTTGCTCCACCCCTAATTGGCCCTTTTCTGCATGCACTGCATGAGGCAAATGGTTGGTCAGACCAGATAATGACTGGTTTTCTGACACCCCTCGGACCCCCCCAACTCACTATTGTGGGCAGCCTAAGGCACACCTGTGCAATGCCCATGCAGTCTAATCAGTATCTTGATATCCCACACCTGTGAGGTGGATGGATTATGCTCAGTAACACAGATTATGACAGATTTGTGAACAACATTTGGAGGAAAGTCTTTTTCTGTCCATAGAAAAAGTCTTGGATCTTTGACTTCAGCTCATGAAAAATGGGAGCAAAAACAAGTGTTGCATTATATTTACTCAAATATTTGTAAAAACATGACAACCATCTCTAGATAAATTCACTTCATTTGAAAACAATATAAAACATGAATAAAATAGAAAATAGAAGTATTTTATATTATTTAGTATGGTATTTTAACAGCATAACATTGCTTATCTTTTCATTAGGATATTTTACATTTATTTTTATTTTTATATTAGGTAACACTTTACAATAAGGGTCCCTTAATTAACGTTAGTTAGTGCATCATTAAGCATTAATTAAATGTTAAATAATATATTATTAACTAAAATTATGTTTTACTTAGCACTAGTTTGCATATTACTTAATCTATTAATAGATAATTAATGTTTACTACTCAACCTTACTTAATGCATTATTATGTGTTAACAAAAGTTTAATTATATAATTATTTATCATTGTGTATGCATTACTCAGCATTAATTACGACGTTAGTTAACCTGTTACCAAGTCCTTAAAATTTTATCAAGTAATTGTTTACTAATGGTGTAGATTTTTAGTGAATAAGTATTAAGTAACAGCTAACTAATGCATCCACTGATCCTTCCCTATATGGTGCACATTACCTGGATCGGAACTAATCAACCTTTATTTATGTTATTTTTTTCTTTTCATTTCTTTTTTGGACCCTTACTGTAAAGTGTAAACATTTATCCCCTCGGAAATGCATAAGAGTGGTAAATAAGCATTACTTAGCCAATATTACTTAACATGTAGGATGAGAAATCACATACAAAGCATTTTATACATTTTATTCATCAAAACACATACTGGAATTACAGATCAACACGCAACTCAAGAACTGAAAAGAATATGAACATTTAACCTCTTAAAAAACAGGAAACATTATGTCAACCATGCCTGGGTATTTCCAGTTCACGTGTATGCATTAAGAAATATATAAATATAATAAGCTGATTATATTTATATATTATTACCACGACATGAATGACCGAGAATTTACATCAATAAGTTAAAATTAGAACTAAATTAGAAGTATGGTTTGTGTTAATGATCCCAAAAACCAGTCTGGACTTAATGCTCAGCATCAATCACATGATCAGCCATGTGCTGGAACACCTCAGCCATTTGGCACAAAGGTGGGATGCAAACACCAAACACAATAAACAAAGAATAAGCAGTTGGCAGTTTACTTCAATTAAAATGTCCTGGAGGTGGGGGCTGCATGTTTTATTTCAACACCTGCACGGCGATAAAGAACCAACACTGAGGCAGACTCTGCCTCATGTCTCCCGTAGCTCTGTTATGTCACCCGCCAGTAATGATCACCATGTCCGATTTGCTAAACTTTAAGCTTGTCAGAGAGCGGCCAATCAGCAGGAGGATTTACAGGAGCACACTTCAAATATCCCTTGTCAGTTAATCCCCCGTCAGCGTCTTAATAAAGAGCTGCAGCAGGAAGATTTTCTGTTTATCACTGCAACTGTTGCTGATTTTTTAAGTTCTTGAGTCATAAACGTGCATTCAAGATATTCTAAGACCTCTTCAGTAACCACAGCCAGCTTGTTTTGCCATGTGGTCAAATATATATGTACTATAATTTATATTTTAAGGCTGATATTAGAGTAACTGTTTGTAATGTAGGGTGTTGTTCCAATGAGAGAAGGTGCTGTAATCCAAGTTTTTACTACATTGTTGTGTTTTTATAGCTATATTTAAATTATCAAGAAAGTTGTTAACAACATAGCTGTTGTGCTCTTTTTTCCTTTTGTTGGAGTACATTTGTCTCACCTTTGTCTCACCTTTGTTATTACTCTGTTTCTTTTTTAACCAAACATCAAATGCAATGGTGAAAAGAAGTAATTATTTTACAGAAGAAATATATTTATGTTATTGCAGAGAAATAATTCAATTTCAAAAGAAGAAGCATTAGGTATTGATACTAAATTCCTGGTCCCAACATATAATTAAACAATAGTTTTTAGTTATTATTAAGTAAAGACGGTGTGAGCAGAAATTCTGTCGGTTTGGGGTTCTGCAGCGTTCAGGTGTGTGACACAGTGCCCAGGAGGAAACACAGCGGTCTGGGAAGGGTTTTCTAAACTATTCGGAGTCCATCATCCTTCAGATGCTTTTTTAACTGCCTTGAAAACATTTAATAAATCCAAGGAAGACGGAGCCTTTTCAGTTTTCACTCCTAAAATATGGAACGAGCTCCCACTGCCGGTCAGACAAGCTCCTTCTTTTGTTTTTAAGTCTCGTTTAAAAACACACTTTTACTCTTTGGCTTTCAAGTTAGTGTGAGTTGTCATCTGTGTCCTAATCTTTACTTTGTATGTATTTGTGTTATTTTAAATTTCTTATAGATCCAATTAGATTATTTAAAGCCTTATTTGCATTTTTATCCTTGTTCTTTGTATGTTTTTTATGCTTTTTTCTCTTTTAACTTTATTCTACAGCGCTTTGGTCAGCTGTTAATGTTGTTTTTAAAGTGCTTTAGAAAAAAAATTGTATGGTATGGTACAGAGAGCAAGATTATATGCATGGAAAACATTCAAGACAGCTGCCAGTTTTCCCAGGAGTGGATGTCCCAGTAAGTTCAGCCCAAGATAAGACTGATCATGCTCATAGAAATGGCATAAAACATAAAAACTACATGTCAGACTCTCCAGGCCTCAGTTAAAATTAAATATCACAGTTAATGGTAGTAGAATTAGAAGAAGACTAAACATGTACGGTTTGTTTAAAAGTTTCTTGGCAGCACGGTTTAGGTTTGTAAAGTTTTACCAAAAAAACCCACAAGACTTCTGGAACAAGACCAAAGTCAAGATGTTTGGTTGAAATGCACAGCGGTATGTTTAGTGAAAACTGACCACAGCATATCAGCACAAACAGCTCCAACCAGCAGAATCTGCAGCCACGGGACCTGGAAAACTCGCAGTCACTGAGTAAACCATGAACTCGTCTGGATACCAAAGTATTGCAGGAATAAATATGAGGCTGCCTGCAGGACAGGACAATGATCTCAAACACAGCAGCACATCACCAACAGAACGCCTGAAACAAGAAGTGAAGGGAAAAAAGAGAGAAACGTGATGCTGTGATGGAATCAACCTGATTGAAATGCTGTTGAATGAGGTGACAAACCTCAACAACCTGAGGCAAAGTTGTGAAGAACAGCGGATCGAATTCCTCCACAATAATGTGAAAGACTGATAATGTCATCTAGAAAACGATTATTCACGTTATTGCTTCTAACGGTTGTTCAAAAAGCCAGGTTGAACTTCAGTTTTCACACACTTCTTCTGTTTTTCAGTTTTGTATAAATAATGAGAAAATGTAATCTGTCATTTTATTGTTAATCTGAGCTTGTAAATCCTTTTTTTTTGTTAATTTCCTTATATATAAAACCTTATAACTGACAGAAGCTGTACTTTCCTTTTAACCTAAATGCAAGCACAGATTTCCCACCAATAGTCTCCGCTACAATCCTGAGATTTAATAAACACCAATGACTGTAATAAAAGAATTTTTAATTAGCGTTCACATCTTTAGCATCGTGATTAACATGAATCATGTGCTCTGGTGAAACAGGTACAGCACATTCTCCTTTGGGAAGTAGGAAATGAACTCTTGTAATTCTGATCAGTCCTCTTTTTTAGCCACTCACTTAATTAGTATTGTTGTCTTGCTACAAAAAAAGGAAAAACCAAACGCTACACCCGGTCTTGGCTGTTCTGCATCTTCATCGTGACACTCACATAAATGATTTATTTCTTTGGGTTGCATGAGCATGGGGCTGCATTACAAAATTAGCTTTGAAATGGCAACTCAGAGCACAGTCACAAATCCTGAACTGCTCTTGTGCCTACAGACAACTGCAAGGTGATCTTGACTGATTATACTCCAAAGGGTTATGAATAAAACATGCCCTGATATGCATATCAAAAGCCAAGTGTTGACAAAGCAAAACAAAGCATAACAAAGATGTTGCAGCAGCAGAGATAGGAGAGGAAAGCTCCTTCTCTTGAACCTTTCTCTGAATCCCTAACAGTGCCAATTAGCAAGGGCTTGCCACTGAGACCATCTGGGGATACCTCCTCCTCCATCTTGACATAATTGCTCCTCCTGAGGAAGAGCAGGTGACTGTACCTACAGATGCCTGCTTCATGTTAGCCAGACACATGCTTTAATTCTGTGGGTTACAGCTGAGCTCTCACTAATACTGTCATCAAGCAGATCTCAGTCCTAATGAAAGCTTTAATAGGCCACAGAACCGTGTTTAAAACTATGAAAACCTGAGTGAGCCAAGCAGCACAAGCGGCAGAGTTCTGAGGTCACATATTAGAGATGAATCTCCTAAAATGTGGCTTGTATTCATTGACATGCAGTCTCCTCGTGCACTACCTCCTTCATAGAGTAATCGACTGCTAATAAGAGCATAATGAAGCGGGGACAGCTGGGCTGGTTGAGAGAAGAACACGGATGCAGACCCAGGGGCAAAGGCCACGGAGCTGGCTTGGCACTGGCAGGCTCACTGCAGGCTGCTCGGCTGGTGGACTGACAGAGGTCAATGTTCATCCTGTCACTGTAAAATGGCCTGAAGACATCAGGCCACAACCAGGAGCCCTTGACACATGAGGCCATCTGACATGAACATCAACCTCAAAAATGCCCTTCATGGGCAATGACCATGATTATGGAAACAAGATAGAAGTGCATCACTGTGGGACCACCACAGTTTCCACAGATGCTACACATCCTTTAGCTCAGTGGTTCCCAACCTGGGGTCCCTTAAAGAGCACAGGGGGTCCTTGAGGCTTTGTACATTAAAAGTCATTGTGATTTTTGTCCACAAATTGTCTATATTTTTTTAATTTATTTATTTATTTTTTGAGGGGGGTGGGGGTGTAAAACTATATGTTGTTTATGCATGAAGGGGGTCCCTGAGGGAAAAGAAAGGTTGGGAACCACTGCTTTAGCTCACCAACAATATCAAATCTCTGGGTTGATTGAGGAGAATATGTTTATCAGTCATAGAGAACACTGACTTTCTCCTCCGCTTTAGCATTTAGCTGAATTATTTAGCATTGTTCTCCGAGCACTGCACACAGTAATTAGTTCCATTTTCCTTTAAAACACATTTTGAGGAATCCTTTTTTTCTGAAGCTACAGTATATCATCCATCACATGGTGCATCTCTTCGGCTTCTGTTGCCGCCACAGTTACATTATGATGGTAAGACGTTGCAGTTTAAGTACAGAATCATTTGGAAATTCGCCTCAGGATTAAAAGCCCTGATATAATCTGATGCAAATTAAAGCTGGCATCAATGTCTCTGAGATGGATCACATGTTTCAAGTGAGTTTAATATTTTATTTTTTTTTTTTTTATCCAAGAAAAGGAGCAAGCGGCAGTACAAACAGCACATAAAGACACTTAGAAATAAAAAGAAGATAAAATGTTATGGTTGCCATGACTCCAAAGAATAAAGGATTTGTGGTGAACGTCACAGTGAGCTCAGGGTGACTCAGCTTCACTTAGTCTAGCAGATCTGAAATTGTACAATTTCTCATCTAAGGATGAAAACATGTTTCTTACTTGATAAAAGAGTAAAAAAAAGTCTTAGACTAATTTTGTTTTATGTCAAAGGATATCATGTCGTTTTGGTGATTTTTTTTAATCACTTAGCATTTGAAAGGCTACAATCTGGGATCTTTAATGTAGGGTTAGCTCAGAAATTTATCTCCAAACTGTATATCTTTACACAATAAAAAGTGGGGTTATTTTTAGTACTTATGTGTAAGCAGGAGCTTCTTCTCAAAGGCATGGATGGGTCTTTCCAAGTAATATACTTCTCAGGCCAAGAGTATCCTTCCTTGCATTCGAAAAACATTAACAGAGTAGTGTGTTTAAAATACAAGCTGTGTTTCATCAGTTAAAAAAATAAAAAGGCAGTTAAATATTTGTTAGTTGGCAACTGTCATGTCATGTCATTTTCTGTACCGCTTGTTCCCGGTAGGGGTCGCGGGGTGAGCTGGAGCCTATCCCAGCAGTGTTTCAGGTGAAAGGCAGGGTACACCCTGGACAGGTCACCAGTCCATCGCAGTAGTTGGCTTATCAGCTATTTATAATGGTATTTTATATCTTGAAGGAACAGAGTAGGCTACAATGCTAGCAACTGTAGCATTTAGGCTACTGTGTCTAATGCAGCAAATAAAAATCAAGGTTTTCTGAATCAAAGTTCTTTCAAAGATCCTTGACAAAGGAAAAGTGCTTTGTTGAGATTCGATGATGTAGCTTCTGAAAAACAGCCTCTGCTAAGTAGACAGAAATCTGGAATACCTGGAATCAGCCAAACATTGTACTCAAGCAAAAGTAGAAGTACTTCACAATAACATAATTGAAGTAAAAGTAAAAAGTTGTCATCCAAATAATGACTCAAGAGTTAAAAAAAAGCTGAGTAACTTTTTCTTGTGTGTTGTTTTGTAATCTGATCATTATTTTTCACTTTAACCTATTTTATTAATATTTTGAGCCCCAAAATACACAAATAAACACTATTAATTACAATAAAAACCCACCACCACCAGTTTTCCCCCTTTTGTAAAATGAGAAGAAAATGGTAAGAAACTCAGTTAGTTTTCAGTTATAAAATGAAAACTATCATATCTGAGATTGACATGGTCTATCATTGTCAAACAAAAACCTGGGAGTTTCAGATCTGAACTTTCAAGTGAAGCGACTGAAACATCTCGTTTATGAGGCCAGGGATGTTCATCCGCCTCAGTTTTAGCCTTACAGATAGCTGCCTTAATAATTTTCATGTTTCATTCCCTGTCCTAGGTGTTTGTGCTGCTCTGCCACCATGGATTGTGTGTGGTAATGTGTCACCATGGTGACCTTTGGCTGATAAAACTGACGTTGTCTCATGTCTAATTAAAGAATTTATGAAAAGAAAAAAAGGAAAAAACCTAACAAGTCGAGGGTTGTACAGTGTAAGACGTTTACATTGCAGGTCTTAATGATCAAATCCAAATTTTTGGCAGAAATCGGATTTTTTTTTTCTTGTGTAGTTGTTCACATCATTGTAAATATGCAACCTCCATCACACTTCAGTGTGAATGGCACACGGCCCTGAAGTGACCTGCATGTGCAGAGGAAGACATGACATTAAAAGCAGCATGCTGTTTACAGAAGTAAATATGGATGTAACACTTGTTAGTGTGTGTGTTATGACCCGGCTCGGCTTGGGAAAAAAGGACAAAACATAAAATAAAGATGCCTAGATGTAACGAGGAGTAACGGGGAGTTTAATGGCCCAATTGGCAGTAAAATTCCCACAAACAGAACTAAACAGGAGGAATGGGTAGGTGGTGCTGCTCAAATGAAAGAAAGGAAAAAAGGTCTAAATGGAAAATAAACAACAATTCTAATTAACTCATTACTGTTCAGCAAATGAAAGCAAAACCTGCCTGACTGCACTGACTACGAAAACAGAGCTACAACCAGAAGCAGCACTCCTAACGAAAAATCTGGCCCCGTCTCCACACAACAAGAAGAGTTAACAATTCACAGCAATACAAAACAGCCTCAGAGCCGCAAGGCTAGACCTCAGCAAAAGTAGAGGTCAGACACAATCTGACACGTTTTAAATCACAAACCAACAAGCAGAGCAGACAAACAGAGTCTTTAAAAAGTACCGCTGAATGACAGGGTGCCAACCCTTTCATCCCTGGGTTAGGGTGTGAGGTCAGCGAACCAGGAAGGAGGGGAGGAAGGTGTGTTGATGCAGAGCCAGTCCCAGCCAGGCGATGGAACATGGCGATACACACAAAATGAATTAACAATTATACCAATGGGTGACAGATGTAACAGTATGTGCATCGGTTTCAAAGCCGTTGTCCAATCAAGGCTGGAAAGATTGTTCCATCCATTGTTTACATTTGATCTTACCACGTCCCGCTTCCTCCAACACCGATTTGTGACGTCTGTCTCACTTCAATGACGTAAAAGCTGGATGAAATGTGACATGACCGTTCAGTCTGAGGTCGCTTCAACAAAGATCGGACATGTGTCCGATCTAGTACCACGTATGAAAATGGCCTCGGACGGTTTTATGCTGTTCGACTGTAATAATTAATTCATAATTTTTTTTCCATTTTCTATAAGTTTACTTTTTTCTTCTTGTTATCTTATTTAACAAAGAAGACGGATTTGAGTCACTTTAGCTTGAAGTGTGAACAGAGCCTAAGAGAAGTGTTTCTTCTTCACAAATTTACTTAAGTACAAGCATGATGCAGTAAAACTACTCTTATGTGTACCTTTAAAAAAGATAATAATACTCAAGTAAATCTAAGTCATTCCTATCCAGCTCTGAAAATCGGGGAGAATGACACAAGCAATAACTCAAAGAGAAAAAGTGAGTGAATTTTCACCTTTTAAAACAAAACCTTATAAAAATCTTTGTAGCGGTTCAAACAAATGCTGATTAAACGATTTAAACAGCATCATTTTCTCGTTAGACGTCTTTTTTGTCACTGATGTTGCTTTTAGTTTCCTGAGTCAGCACAAAAACATATATTTTGCCATCAAATATCCAGGAAAGATTTATTTAAAAGAGAGAGTTAAAGATTAAAGATCTTTAATAAACCTAGATTTACAACTCAAGTAATGGAACGCTGCTTTTCTGTAAAGGAATTAGTTTATGGATTAATCTGGACAAAGATGTGAAAGAAGCTAAATCAAGTAATATCTTCAAAAATAGGTTTTAAATTTAGTTATACAAGCTTTTTCAGTTAGAGGTGAGAGGATATATTAGACTTTTAAAAAAATTTTTTGCCTTATTTTAGTTTGTTGGTTGTTTTATTTATTTATTTATTTGGTATATGGATTTAGATTAAATGGTCATGTTAAAAAAAAAGGTTTATATAAGATTTTTCTTTGTTCTGCTTCTTTTCATTCTTGTATTTGGAACTTTGATCTGTTTTTGTTGGATAGTTTCAAGAATAATTGCAACAATATTTTATATTTTCTAACTAAACTAAACACTGGCTGTCACACATGTCCAGCTGCTGATCAGCTGAGTTAGACTTGTTAAACAGTTTTGAAATGAGGGAACAAGATTGGAAAAGCACAATCTCCCTCTTTTAAGTCGTTTCAAAGTTAGTCTTTTCCTAGTTGGCATTTTGGTACAAGAGCAGCAGAATTTGTGTGGCTGGATAAGTTAATCTGCCACTTTGCGTGTAATAACTTGCAGCACTCAGATGTTTTCAGCTGAGAAAATTCTGTTAAAGGAAACAATTGTTTGCTCCAAAAGTGAAGTAAAATAAATTGTATATACACATTCACTCAAACTGCAATGACGTGTTTGAAGTGTGAGTTTTTTTTTAGCATTTTAACCCTGTAAACACACGGCATGGAAATTTCTATATAAATAAAGTCTGATGGGTTTGATATTATGCACCAGTATACGGTGGTATATTCCATATAACAGCTTCTTTCATGAAGCCTGAAGTTTATTTATGGACAATACCATCAGATCAGTATGAGACAGACAACTGGATATATATATATATTGCTCAAAAAATAAAGGGAAGCCTTAAACAACACAATGTAACTCCAAGTCAATCACACTTGTGTGAAATCAAACTGTCCACTTAGGAAGCAACACTGATGGACAATAAATTCCACCTGCTGTTGTGCAAATGGAAAGACAACAGGTGGAAATTACAGGCAATTAGCGAGACACCCCCAATAAAGGAGTGGTTCTGCAGGTGGTGACTACAGACCACTTCTCAGTTCCTGCTTTCTGGCTCCTCCAGCATGACTGGTTTGGCAGTGGGTCAGTAATGGTGTGGGGTGGCATTACTTTGGGGGGCCACACAGCCCTCCAT
>JBAMHW010000003.1:2051440-2066239 GCA_037177495.1 Rhadinocentrus ornatus | reverse complement strand
ATTACAAAGTTTCAACTTTTGTTCGTTTTTTCATTCAAAGATGAAGTGAAAAGTTAATTGAAAGAAACCACTTTAAATACCCCCCCCCCCCCCCCACACACACACACACACACACATTTAGGGCTCGGGTGAAAACGGTGGTGGGTGTGAGGAGCGGCGGCATAATCAACCAAATCCGCGGGGATTACCGAAGGGATGGAGGGTCACCGCCAGAGGATTACTAAACATCTGCACTAATCTGATCGCAACGACGCTCACACACACACACACACGGACGCAGATTTACTTTGCGTTCACCATGATAGTCCCACAACAAAGTGGGCGCGGGCAAATGGGATCGGCACGGGGTGAAATTCAGAGAAGGCAACCCCGCCTGCTCCTGCTGTACAGCATCAAGGTTCAAATGTAGGCAGGGGAGAAAAAAAGTTAAGATTTTGCGCTCAGATCAGATCCGTTAGCGAACTGACACTTTACCTCTGGAGGAGCTGAAGTTACTGCGCGGAACAGAAAATAGCATAATAATAATACTAATAATAATACTACTACTAACAATAATAATAATAATAATAATCTTACTTGTCTTGTGTGGAATAATGTCTCTGTGGAATTCACAGCCAAAGAATAATCCGTCTTTTGTCACTAAACAAAATTGCGCACACGAACATCGCTGTCGGGTCGCAGCGACGCTCCCGGTCAAAAAATAATAATAATTCCGCCTCTCCTTCTGACTTGTGTGCCAAAGACACCGCTGTTCCTTTTCTCCCTTCAGTGTATTTGTACACTCACGAGCCGTGCCACTTACTCCGCGTCCATAACCCGCCTCTCTCCGCGTGCCTCTGCGCGTCTCTTTTAGTGTCAGTGGCACAAGTCGCTGACGGCGAGGCGTCTCGCAGGTTGCACATCGGAAAAGTGAAATGTCGGTGTGCTCGCTCTCCCCGATGCGTCAACTCTCCCTCCCTCCTCTATCCCACCTCCCTCGAGCCGTGGAGGAGCGGAGCAAAGCGGAGCGGGACGCACGCACACGCGGCCGGAGGAGGAGGCTAGAAGAAGGGGGAAGAGCACAGCGGGCAGCGCGTGTCTTGTCTGTTTCCCCTCCCGAGAAGCCTCCTGACTGCACCGGCCATCCAAGCGGAACAGACTCCTACCCCTCCTGCTGCTACTGCTTCTCCTTCCACATCTCCTCCTCCTCGTCCGATCTGCTATTGGGATGTCCTAGCAGTCGGAAATGCTGATGGACCCAGGACCAACAACCTCTGTATTTTGTATGTGGCAAATAACCAGCAATCCCGCTAAAGAGCATTACAAATATCACTTTTTTCTTTTATAGACTTAAATAAAACAAATGTGTTCTTTATTGATTTGGAGACCCGCCTTTATCATTAACAGGTGTTTACAGATGGTCTTATGTTTATTCATCCATCTAGTTTTGGCCAGGTGGTTGTGTCCATATGCTTTTCCCCTTTTTTTTGCACTTATTTCTTTACTCAGCAAATATTAAAAACATTACAGCAAGCTGCAAAAGAAACAAAATATCAGAAATACAAAGCGATAAATTAAATGTAAGAAAAAATTTCTGGGTTGCACGGTTAGCATCGCAGCCTCACAGCAAGAAGCTCACTGGTTTGAGTCTCGGCTGGGGGAGGTTCAAATGTGGGGGTCTGGTGGCCTTTCTGTGTGGAGTTTGCATGTTCTCCCCGTGTATGCGTGGGTTCTCTCCGGGTTCTACGGCTTCCTCCCACCGTCCAAAGACGTGCATTTTAGGTTAATTGGTGACTCTAAATTCTCCCTAGGAATGAGTGTGTGTGTGAATGGTTGTTTGTCCCTATATATATTGGCCCTGCGATAGACTGGTGACCATCCAGGGTGTACCTGCCTTTCACCTGGAACACTGCTGGGATGGGCTCCAGCTCACCCCGCGACCCATAATAGGAACAAGTGGTATAGATAATGGCACGACACAAAAATTTCCATCCAGTCTGGTCATTCTGTTACCCTCAAGCTCAAGCTCACGTTTATTTAGCACATTTAAAAGGCATCAAAATTTTCTAAAGTGCTTAAAGGGGTAATGCACCCTAAAATCCTTTTAGCTGTAAACAACACAGTATAACTTAATTTTGATGAAACCACACATGCTGTTGATACAATTGGTATTTCTAATTGGTATTGGTCGATCTAGGTTCCCACCTCCACCTATAGTCACGAGCTGTGGTAGTGACCGAAAGAACAAGATCGTGAATACAAGCGGCCGAAATTACTTTTATCCACAGGGTGGCCGGGCTCTCCCTTAGAGATAGGGTGAGAAGCTCGGATGGCGGTGAGGGGCTCAGAGTAGAGTCGCTGCTCCTCCGCATCGAGAGGAGCCAGATGAGGTGGCTCGGGCATCTGGTCAGGATGCCTTCTGGATGCCTCCCTGGTGAGGTGTTCCGAGCACGTCCCACCGGAAAGAGGCCCCGGGGAAGACCCGGGTGGACGGACTACATCTCTCAGCTAGCTGAACACCTCGGGATCCCCCCAGATGAGCTGGTGAATGTGGCCGGGGAGAGGGAAGTCTGGGTTTCCCTGCTTTGGCACTTGCCCCCACAACCTGACTCTAGATAAACAGCAGGATATAGGATGGACAATGGGTATAATTACTTAAAAAAAAAAAAAAAAAGATTTTGTGGGTCTAAACCCCTACAGGGTGTTTTTAATGATGTAGAGCTGTACTTGGACCTTCTCTACATAATTAATAGCCCCTCCCTCGAATTGCAGGTAAGCGGTCCTTGTCTTGCATGCCCATTCTGCTCTGACATCAGCAAGACATTCTGGTCCAGACAACTGCTGCTCACTGCATAGTTTCTCTTCTTCAGACCATTCTCTGGGAACCCTAGAGATGGTTCTGTGTGAAAATCCCAGTAAATATTTAGACCAACAACCATGCCACGTTCAAGGTCACTTAATTTCTCTTTCTTCCTCATTCTGAGCCTGAGTTTGAACTCCAGAAAGTTGTCTTCATCATGTCTACATGACTACATGTGTTAAGTTGAGGGACTCCTCAACTGTTGGTTTCTGGGTGCTCGAAGTGATCTGGGAGAAGGATTTGGTGATCTCACTCACTGTTTCTGGTCCTATGTTAAAATAAAAAACACTGGAATGATGTTACGTTTAAAAAGCCAAAGGTTCTGAAGGTGCTTGAATTTAATCTGGTTTCATTTTTCTGGGTCAGTAACTGACAAACCAGGAAAAAAGTGTATAATTTTGTGATGTTTTGTGCCAGGAAAAATATTCCTCAGCACTGGATATAAGATAAAGCCCCCTCAGTTATGGGATTGCATATAGAACAATAAAGGAACCCTCTGGACTTTCTAATGTGTCTTTTCCAAAACTAATACCATATGTAAACCATTTCTTGATTATATCAATGTAAACATTTCTGTGGTAATGACAAGAGCATTTATTTTAAACTGCTGTTTCTTTTTTTTCGCTATTTTTTTTTTTGTAGCTCTCATTGTGTCTCACTTTGTACTTTGGCACCTGCTACATCTTACTTGGAACCTATTCCTCTCTTTGGTCTTTTGTGTCGTTGTTCTTAGCGTGTTGTCCTGTCTTATGTTTGTTTATTGATACAAATGAAAATAGTTGATGCCATGTGATTGGCTGATGAGTTTTTTGTGTTAACAAGCAGCAGGTGGACCTAATAACATCAAACTGTTGTTTTCCAGGTCTTGTTTCTAAGTAAGTGATAATGCCTGATGAGGTGTCCATTTTCAGAAATTAATGGATGATTGTTGGAGGCGTGAACCGTCCAACGCAAAGTCCATTCATTTTATGATAATGGACACCTCAAAGGGCATTCTCTTGCTTGGATCATGGTCACTTACAAAAGAAATAAACATTAAATCAATTATTAATACATTAATGTTGTTTTGTACCATTAAAATCTAATATATAAACGAGAGCGTCTGAGTGGACTATTTCGTTGTGACACATTGCCAAGATAACACACAGAACCTGCAATTTGGTCGGCCACAGCTGTTGCATTAGACCTAATCAGTGGAGGGAAGTTAGATGATTGCTTAACTTTATGTTTTGTGACACAAAATATCATTTCAGAGGGCAGGTGCAGCTCTCACAGCTTGGGTGTGTCCAGAGGAGGATGGGAAATTTTGTTTCAAACAGTCAAAGCCCAGATAATTTCCTAACTCGTTTTTATTTAAAAAAATATTATCCACTATTCAATCTGCTCATTAAAAATATATCAAGCAAATAAATCTATCCTGAATCGTTTTTATACTGTCTGACATTCGCTGTGTATCAGGCAAGTCAATAAGTAAGGTAATCACGACAGAAAGACTGGCGACGAACTATTTAAAGTCAAATGCAACATTGCCTTACAGCAAGGAGGTCGCTGGTTCAAGCCTTGGCTGGGGAGGTTCGAATGTGGGGGTCTGGTGGCCTTTCTGTGTGGAGTTTACATGTTCTCTCCGTGTATGCGTGGGTTCTCTCCGGGTTCTCCAGCTTCCTCCCACCATCCAAAGACATGCATGTTAGGTTAATTGGTGACTCCAAATCCTCCCTAGGAATGAGTGTGTGTGTGAATGGTTGTTTGTCCCTATCTATGCCCTGCGATGACCTGGTGACTTGTCCAGGGTGTACCCTACCTCTCACCTAATACAATGCTGGGATAGGCTCCATCTTACCCGTGACCCGTAATGGAATGAGCGGTACAGACAATGAATAAATGAATGCAACATTGCCATTGATCGTGAAATTTGATAAAGATACTGGCTTGTTCATAGTGGCATTTGAAGGACGGAGATTTAACACTTATTATTGGACACCCTACAGCTATTCAGAATCGAGTATTCACTCAGACAATGGTATAAGTATTGTTAATTGTCAGTCAGTACACTTTAAAATCATTTGTAGACATAAGATTACGTCCTTTTACCTTCTTGACTTATCAGAACAAGTTTGCTTTCTGGTAAATGCAGATTTATGGACTTCAGTTAAAAAAAAAGTGATGGTCTTTTTCTTTCTTCTTCTTCTGATCTACTCAGTCATCTGTTGTGTGTGTAATCAGAATTTGGTTTATACTCACTCTTTAAGAACTCGTTCTCGTAATGATAGCATTTTTAAAAAGCACATTGAAGAAAACTGGAAAATGCCGCTCTTATTGATTTTGCACATTTGTAAATTCCCTTTTGATTTAACTTTTGTTTTATTGTTTTACACAAAATTAAATAGATTAATTAATAGAATAATTACATACAGCATTTGAGGTTTGAGTCAAGAGTTTTTAATTCAGAAGTTCAGATTATCTAATTTTTTTATTTTTGAATTCATGGAAATTTAATATGCTTCAGTCTATACAGCAACTAAAAATATACGCTCTTTTGTTTGGTAGTGCTTATTTTTCTAGGTCATAGCAACAGACACAGACACAGACACAAGAAAAGCGGGACAAAACTTCATAAAATGCATCTGGTCTCTCTCCTGATGCATCTCACTTAAAAGGTGCAAAAACACAGAAAGACAAAGAAATACACTTTTTATTCACTTTTGTAACTAGTTTGCAAATGCCTTTTTTTCTCCTTTAAATAGACAACTCTGTGTGTGCACAGACAAATTTGAATTCTTGGGATGCTCTTCTCCCAGCAGGAGCAATTCAAGCAACTTGCTCATGCTTGGGTTTTTGAGAAGACTTTGAGACCACCCACAGGACCAGGAGAAGAATTTACATATGACAAGTTGAAGAAAGAGCTGTGCTGTTCACACTGAAATGCATGCAGTTTACTTCATAGAATTTCCATATTAAAAAGAAAACATGAACATACTTGAACAAATTTCACCAGTTGAGTGTGACTGGTGCAATACAGCTCTAAAGTAATTCTGCCTACCCTTAAATCCCTCTGGTTGCCATTTCAAATATGAATGTGCAACAACTGTGGTTTTTGCACATACTGTTGCCCATTACACTGCCAGGCCAAAAAACATTCACCACCAAAACTAAAGGCCACACTAATATTTCGTTGGACCACCTTTAGCTTTGATTACGGCAGCATTTGCTGTGGCGTTGTTGGGGTAAGCTTCTGCAACATCACTAGATTTTATTTCAATCCAGTGTTGCATTAATTTGGTTTGCATGATGGCTGCATCATGCTCCTCTCCTCTTACCCTGATGCTCCCATCACTCTGAAACAGCGTAAATCTGGACTCATCAGATCACATGACCGTCTTACATTAGCCCTTAGTCCAATCTTTATAATCCCTAGCAAACTGAAGCCTTTTTCTCCAGTTAGCTTCACTGCTTAGTGGTTTTCTGCAGAACACAGCTGCTCAGTCCCAATCTCTTGAGTTTCCTTCACATTGTTGTTGTGGAAATTTTCTTACTTTCACTAATAAACATTGCCCTGAGCTCTACTGTTGGTTTTATTTGATTTGATTTTACCAAACATTTAAGTGATCACCAATCACCATCATTCAGGATTTTTTTCTTCTTGGAGGACGACAGTTCCCCTACTATCCTTCCAGTTTTTAAAAATGTGTTGGATAGTTCTTAATCCAGTTCAGTAGTTTTTTTTTCATCTTTTGAGATGTTTTCTCTGTTTGGTGCCAGTGATCTAAGGCTAACAGACTAACATCTTTTCATCAACCACAAAATGTGTCTTTTCACATGGTGGTTTAAGAAATGAGAAGTTACTCTTTTAATCACCACCACCACCAATTCATTCAGCTCGTCCTGAAACTATTCAATAGATCAAAAAACACTCCTTTTAATTTTCCATGCTGTCCAAAAGGTTCAATACTTGCCACTAATATTGACAACCATGCAGGAACAAGAGGTCAAACTGCTCCATAACCATTTCTGCATGTTTCAGCTTAATCAATAAACTGATTGTATTTACACATAGGAATTTGCATGTATTCTCTGATCCCATGCTACATACATGAACTTTAGCAAAGGTGTGGTGTGTTCTAACCCTGAACCACAGATGTTTGCATATCCACACAGTGTGTTAGTGCTAAAAGAAGCGCAGTGTATCAGGGCGATGTCCTAGCAAAGGAAGTCTCTGTGAGCTTCAGCTTAAAATGTCTCAAAAGCTTAAAGGCACAGCACCCAGCGGCTTCGACAGGTCATCCCTACACTGAATCATGCCTGCCTCATATTGAAACTGTGGCCGTTTTACACTACTGAGAGACACAGTATATCTATTCAATGATAAAAGGTTCATGTCTGTTTACTTCAGTTTAAGGAACTGTTAGCTGATTTGCATATTAATTCCCTGGTGACTCCCAGAACTTAACCATGACCAGCATGACGATATAACATATTTTAGCTGGAGATCAATACTGCGGCAGTCACCTTATTACCCTAATTTGTTGTGCTGTCCAACTTTTAGTGTCTTTAAAATGTGAAACTGGTCTCAAATATGGGACAACACAGATTACGCACAAAAACCCATGTACACACACATGAAAAATAAGTGAATAAATAAAAAAAAAAAAACACCCAATTGGCAGCTTCATGCTTATTTCAGAGATGTGACTTTGAGGGAAACTTCTCTGTGTGCCATAATTTATTCCCCGAGGAAAGTGTATTCATAATGATTTCACCTTTCCCATTTTCTTAAGCTCTGTGATAAATATATTTATGACTTCCTGGGTTTTAGGCACTGCAGAGCAGCACACCACAGTTTTCATGTTTCAAAAGACTAAGAAAGGGATGTTGCAGGGTGTCTGCCACAGCGATGCGCCACTAAAACACAGAACACATCAAAGTGAAGAATAGCCAGTGAAAATTCAGTCTTCTTGTTTTATCCTACTTAACTTTGACCAATCGAATAATGGTTACTGGTTTGGAGACTCTTTCGATGAACTCATTTAACATAACTGGATGAACTGGTTGAGAAGATTGATGCCACCTTCTCGTCTGCCCACCAAATGTGATACCAGCCAATTAGTTTAGGCTGCATAAAGATAGCATAATAAATTTGTTTCAAGTGTGCATTGGGAGTTCATTGATGTTTCCTGCATGCAGTCACAATGGGAAAATCACCCATTACAACAGTGAATGTCACAATCTTCAAGAAACACATGTAAATTTCCACCATCAGGCAATAATGAAGCTGATTCTGAAGCTGAGTCTTCCCCCAGGCATTCATACTTTAAGCATGCCTGCACTTGTTAGCTAGCATAAAGCACAAGCAGATGGAAATGTGCCCACTATTAAAATTTGGTCTGCAAAATAAGTTTTATCTAAAAGTTTTATCTGATGTTGGTGACAGACGTGCAGAGTTTGCTCAATGTAAACACAGTTCATTCTGAGAGGAACACTGTTTAAGGCAGTATACACTACATTTTACATGGTATGCATCACTTCTCTAGAAAAATAATTATCCTGAAACCAGATGTATATTATTTCTAAACAATAGGTATAACACCACAGGGTTTATTGTTTTGTTCATTAGATATTTTAGGGAAGTGATGCTACTTAAAGAAATGATGGGTAAAGTTGTTTTACAAGTTTGTGTGAAATACAACATCAGCTGGTTTAAAGCCTTAAGACATTAGCTATATTTAAGCTATCTTCACACAATGGATATAGTGTATGCCTGTTTCTGTCAAGCAACTTTTCAGAGCATTTTCTTTTCATTAAAGACACCATCATCTTCACACTCAGTACCTGAATTATATGCTCAAGTCTGCAAGTAATTCAACCTCTGATCCACCATTTTTCCATTATCCTGATATAAGCCTTAATTATGGTGAGAGGGATTTAAGAAGATCTACTGCTTAAAAAATCAATTAGCATGCTGGACCAGTGCTAATTAGGGAGAATGTGTGAAGGATATTGCTGGTGGACCTGCAAAGGAGCACAAAAAGAGTGAGACAATATTTCAGCAGAAAACCAAACCACAACAAGCAGGAAAATAACGCGATGATGCTCTGGTGAGTTAGCTAAAAACACCCTGACAGTCAGCGCAACATAAACTTAGTGTAAATCTAGATTTTTTTATTTTTTTTTATAATCCTTCATTAGTCCCACAGTGGGGGAATTCTTTCTCTGCATTTTGACTTGTCCTAGTTGCTAGGAGCAGTGGGCTGCCAGATTCCAGCGCCTGGGGAGAAGTCAGGGGTTAAGGGCCTTGCTCAGGGACCCACAGTGGTGTTTACCTTAGTTTCCATACTAGGGACTTGAACCCAGGTTCTCCAGACCCAATCCCACCTTTGTAATCACTAGGCTATTACTCCACCTTCTAGCTACCTGTTCTAAATGCTTCTATCTAATCAATTTTTGCATTTAATTCAGCAGATTAGATTAAAATAAAAATAAAATGTTTACATACCAAAAAGAGGCTCTGGGGCTGTATTGCATCAAACTATAAGCTAGTGTTTTTCAATCCAGGACCTCAGGACATCTGCCCTGCATGTCTTATAAGTAGAAGCCCTGCCAGAGATGGGAGGTGAAACTGTTTCTGACAGGGGACCCTGCCAGACCCTCACAACACACTTGGGCCTGCCAGGCCTGACCGGCCTCCCCACCAGCTGAGCCAGCTCACCACCAGGTGGTGATCAGTTGACAGCTCCGCCCCTCTCTTCACCCGAGTGTCCAAGACATGTGGCCGCAAGTCCGACGATACGGCTACAAAGTCGATCATCGAGCTGCGGCCTAAAATGTCCTGGTGCCAATTGCACATGTGGACACTCCTAAGTCTGAACATGGTGTTTGTTACGGACAATCCATTTCAAGCACATAAACATGCGGACAAAATTGTTGGTTTATTGCTAAAGCTGGCAGCAAAACATTCACCACTAGACAGGAAGTTTCTCTGTTCCGACATTCCCCCCAACAATTTTTAATCAGTCAGCTGACTGCCTGAAAATACTGAATGACCAGGTTATTCATTCATTCGTTCGTTCGTTCGTTCGTTCGTCCGTCCGTCCGTCCGTCCGTCCGTTCGTCCGTCCGTTCGTTCGTTCGTTCATTCATTCATTCATTCATTCATTCATTCATTCATTCATTCATTCATTCATCTGCCGCTTAATCCATCGTGGGTCATGGGTAAGCTGGAGCCTATCCCAGCATTTTTAACAGGTGAGAGGGGGGATACACCCTGGACAGGTCACCAGTCCATCACAGGGCCAGGTTATTCCATCAATGGATTTTTTCTTCTGTGATAGCACAGGCATATTCTAAGACAGCAATATCAGGATTCATCAGGGCCAAATTGTGAATCAGTGGTTCAGGGAGCATGAGACATCATGCATAAAAAGATGCAGTGCAGTAGACAGCAGTGGCCTCTAAACACATTGCAGCTGTTTCTCCTTTGTTCATTTTGCTGGTTGCACGTCAGCTATATTAAGCAACATTGCCCACATGGATTCTGATGGTACTACTTCGTTTCCTATGTCAGGCTATGGATACAAGCTCTATGAAAACTGACCAAAACCCGCACATAAAGAACACAGAAGATGGCTGGAAGGCTCTATTTTCATGCGTATGGGTCCAAAGACCCAACCAATGTTCAACGCTGAACGTGGATACACAAACGGACGGACAGTTTCGTCCATCTCCTGCATTGCTGATGATGCATGATACAACACACGTAATTTGGTCCGTTTTCATGGAGCTTTCAGTTTCTATCCCTTAAAAATGATAAAGTCTTTTAAAAGCTTAAAGAGAGAGAAAACCTATGTTTCATATCAAACACTGGTTAGTTCAGTTTTCGTCTCGCCTTGTTTCCACTTCATGCAACTATTTGTTTTCCCAAATAAACTTTATTGAGTAAGGAGAACAGTACAATACAAGCTGTACAGCTGATATAACAGGTATGCACAGTAAGGATAATTTCTACACAACATCCAAAAAACAACAAGACAAGTGTCTGCTCACATGAATCTATAGATTTAGATCTAATAAATATTTCATGTTTTGCAATGAGGATTAGTTGTTGAAACATAGATTTATTTTTTTAAATACCTATTGTGAAGCCAATTCAGAGAATTGATCTTAGACTGTAGGCATGCTTTTGATAAAGCTGCTTTTTGCTTCTCAGTGGTGTGGAGAGCCACGCTGACAGAGCCAGATGACTCAAAATGGAGCTTCTCATCGCTGTCTCTCCGATATCTCAGAACACAACCACTGTGTCTGAGAGCCAGCTGTGAATGAGAGAACTCACACAGAGGTTTCAAAGCCTCCCCATGAAAGCCTCCCTCTCCACTGCCTCCCCTCAATGCCGGAACAGCTTATGATACAGAGCAGAGCTGTCTTCCTCAGCAGCTTGGCTCTCATTACTCAGGCTGTATTTATCTAGCCATGCTCAGGAAGTTCGCGTTTATCAGACCTTTTTAACGATGGCCATCAGGGCCATTATTAGGGATGGACAGTATTTCCTGTGCAGTCATAATTAAGTCATGATGCTGCAGTCATTCATCAGTATGGTAATAGTTTGAGTGAACGCTGGAAAAACCCCTTTGGCCAGCTTTTCTAAATAATTTTAAGCTGAATCTCAAGATTACTAGAGCCTATTTTTCTCTTTTATGATGCAGTGTCAGTGGACGTTGTGCTAATTGAGTGGTCTGCATGAATGGCACACACACATAAACACACACACACACGCACACCCACACACCTACACACACACACACACACCAAATTCTCATCCCTCTATATTAAAATCATTCGATCATCTGGTAGACCCAAGTCATTGCGCATCTAAACTCAGGTCAGTTATAGGAGTGCTAGCAGGTGGAAGAATAACAGTGCACGAGTTGGCCTCTATAACAGTGAGATCTCAGCATTTTAAAGTTAAATTCAGCATCTCTGTCAAGCTGATTTCTGCTCTTGTCACAATGTGTGTTGGCTGTTAAAAAAAAGACAGAATGCATAATAGAAGGGGAGGTGAAACGTTGGGAAAAAGTCTCCTACTAAAGATTTACAATATAAATAGCTGTGCTCAACCTTGTGTATTGACCTTGCTCTCAAATAGATTAAAAAATAAAAACCAAAAGTGGAAAAGCTACCAGAGACGACCTTTAATTGGTGGCATAAGCAATGTGCAAATCTTGCTACAAGACAATAAACAGAAAAGACAGTTAAATCTCTATCCACCCTCAGTGGAGGAGAATAACCTTGTTTTATAGGGCTGCGCCACAAACCAGAAAATTAGTTCCTGAAAAACTCGTTAGCAACTTGCTTGTTTCATAGAGTGACATGCCCTCTTGTGACCAAAGCTGTGCATTTTTTTTCCATCAGATAATTAAAATGCAAGAAAAGGTCTGGGTGGAAAATACTTACAGACATACAGAAAATTAGTTTGTCACATGTTTGTGGAAATATTCACTGTAATCATTTGGATGAACATAAATATGCTATCTGCACATTAAGAGGTGTTTAAATCTACATCTATACAGAACAAAGATTATTTGATATTCTCAGAAAAAGTTGGATTTTCATATAAATGATTCTGGACCATATCAGTGATACACATACACCCATCAGATCACTGATAGATAAAATGAAAAAGACTGATTATCTCATTGCAGTATCTGGCAGTGGTTGGGCTCTGTCCTCACAGCTGATATGTAGAGATAGAAAGAATTCAGCAACTTTGACAAGAGCTAAATTATAATGGAAAGACAGCTGGGTCTCAAAAAAAACATAATTGTAACTTTTGTGGGATTTTCATAGTCTGCAGTTGTTGGAGTCTAACGGAAAGTTGCCCAAGATAAAAGAAAACATGGGTAATTTACGACCCAAGACTTACTGACACACATGGGGAGTAAACACAGGTTTATTATTCTATATTAGAAATACTTGGACCAAATTGCTGGAAATGATGTCAAAAGACAGAACAACAGTTTGCCCCACGGTTTATGTATGGGATTGTAAAGCCATAGATTTGTCACAGTGCCCATGTTAACTTGTATCTAGCACCAGGGGTGTATTCTAGACCTGGGAACATTGGGTGCTGAGCCCACACCCTCGTAGACAAATCTTGGTGAACCAACGCGGTAAAAAAGGCTTTTCATTTAAACTTTCTTGAGCATTGTGGTACCTTGTTTAAAACCAAATACTGCATTATGTGCTTCAATATGTATTTATTTTCAAACGTATGGGCAAGACACATGGGAGGCAACGTCATTCCTTTTCCATTAATTTCCTATGGAAATGTCATTTACTGGGGGAAAATTAGCTCAATTTTATCATTTTAATTTTGAAAAATGCTACTCAAAGATTTAAATGTATTAAAATTGTCCAGTCTGAATAGTTGGATATTATGCCTGCATGCAAATATTTGTGTATATGATAAATTTAGAAAGCAAACATAATAAAAACATTTTATTTTCCTGAGTAAATCCATGTAAATGCAGAGACAGGACAGGTCATTCAGCTATTTGGTAGCTAAGCATTTAAAGTAAATCAAATTAATAAATCAAATTTATATTAGGTAGCCTCATCTAAATCATTAAATTATCCATGATGTGCCCTCCTGTTGTTCTCTCAGATGTAAGTCGCTTTGGAAAAAAGCGTCTGCTAAATAACAGTAGTCGTAATAATCACGTTGGCTAAATCTACATGAGTAACTGCAAACATGAAACACAGCGGTCTTTACACTCAGTCAGAACTAAAGTAAAACTGTAGATTTAATCAGTAGTACAGCCTAGTTTAGTCTAGTGGTATACTCTGATTTTTCCTTCCTAGTCTCCAACACCCCTGTCCTGGAGCAACACACACATACAACCACCCGCCTCATTAATACATAAAGTATACACCCACACAAAGGAGAGATCATGAAAGACTGGTTTTGTATCCCAAATATAAATGTGAGACACATAAGATGTAAAACGGTCTTTAACAGCTGGACTTTAACTATTGACCAGCCAGTAACCTGGAGGTAAATAAAAACATCAGTAAATAACAATAAAGCTGTTCCAAACTAAAGCAGCATCCAACACTAATGGGAAAGTTTTCATCTACTACAACACAAATGCATGAACACGCGCACGCATCCACACACTCACAGCAGCACCTTCTTCTTAGTGGTTATGGGAAATTTGGGAACTTTTCCAGCGGTTATATCAGCGAATCACGTAGACTTCACCGCTGTATTTAATGCAAATGTGTAAAACAGAAGAGGGCAAGGCTAACGGTTTAGTGTAGCTAGCTTAACCTTTGAAGTATCAAGTACTGTCACGAATGATCTGCCTAACATTCATTTAATTTTTAAGACATACAGGGTTTAAATTGTCTGTTTACCTGTTTCGTGTGTTGGCCCAGAGTCTTGCTGCCCATTTGCAGCAACCACAACTGAAGAGTTGTCTCTCTTCTTTAAATAAATTGTTGATTTGTATTATTTACCAGAATATCTTTTCTTGGAATTGGTATTCCGGAATGAAAGTGACCTATCTCAACAGGATAAATAAAAGTTACAATATTTATTTTTTAAATGTATATGTATATATATATCCATACATCCATCCATTATCTGCCGCTTATCCGGAGTCGGGTCGCGGGGACAGCTGCCTAAGCAGGGAAACCCAGACTTCCCTCAGACATCATCTGCAAAGAGCAGAGACCCTGAGGCCACCAAACCGGATCCCCTCAACACCTCTGCTACGCCTAGAAATTATGTCCATAAACGTTATGAACAAAATCGGTGACAAAGCCTTGGCAGAGTCCAACCCTCACTGGAAACGATTCTGATATACTGCCGGCAATGCGGACCAAGCTATGACATACAGGGACCGGACAGCTCGTATAAGTGGGTCCGGCACCCCATACTCCCGGAGTACCCCCCACAGGAGTCCCCGGGG
>JBAMHW010000003.1:1983651-2005483 GCA_037177495.1 Rhadinocentrus ornatus | reverse complement strand
CCCTCCGGTCGGGTCCAGCAAGATTACATAGATTCCATGATTCAAAGTAAATAAATAACAGTAAATAAACAAATAAAGGAATCAGACTATCAAGAGGAGCCTTGTACTTATAAGCCTCCCCTTGGCAAAGCAAATTTGTTCGGCACAATACAGCAACCAGACTCTCATTCTGCTGCTATGATGCTGATAAAGACAGGCTACAAATTAAAAAAAAATACGTAAGACTATGATGATCTATTGCACACTCTAACATACACGCTAGTCGGATTGTGGGTCAGTTTTCACTGATGACTAGTTTGTGGTCACGTGGTAACTTCCGGGTTGTGACGTAGGTTTATGCTCACCCATTAACCAGGTGGACAAGGAGTTATGGGAAATAAAATGTGTGTCCCAGGTGTGCAGACTACATGGGCTACAGAGTGTGCTTCGTAGCCTGCACACTTGGAAGTCCACTTAACGTTCGTGAAATGGGACAGCCTACCTTGCCGACAAGAATTTCCCATAGCAACAACACAGGACGTTGAATCAGTTAAACCTCTAAAATTACTCGTAGGACACTTCAGTGAACGCTGAACACCGACAGGCAACACCAACATTAAAAAAACACAGTCTGAGGCTCGGTTGTTTTCCAGTTGGTACACACGTCATTAACCCCTAAAAATCCACGAATATCATCTATTACCGATTTTTAATGTCACCATTTAACAAACATGCTTTTAATGTACTTGGTTTTGTAACATTTCTGCTAAAGTTTGGTTTAAAAAAAACATTTTTTTTTAAACCAAACTTTATTAAAACCAAAAACGTACTCTTCTGAGCGCAATTGCTGATTCGCCACCATTTTGTGCGCAATGAATTCTAGGATAAAGGTTTGAAGGATGCATCTCCAACATCCTTCAATTGAGGCCAAACTAAGTGCAGACTTGAAGGGTGGATTCAGAGGGTCCTTCAAATTCTGTGAATTGGGACAGTACTTCGTGCACTGCAATGACTTATGTGGCCAACGAATCCGCACTTCGAAGTGCCTAAGACGTAAAGACCGTTATGACAGAAATTGGGACAACAATTAAAAAAAGCATTGTGTAAGAATAAATAAATAAAAGGAAATACTCCTCTTGTGTGTTTCATCAGCGTTGCATCACTTCTAGACCTCCAGCCTCCAGTATGCGTCCCGCTCTGCTGGACTAAAGGACCAAAGCTACTTTTCATACTGATGCAGCAGACTGTCCACCCTATTTAGCTGGATGGATTTTAAAACATGGAAGTTTTGATCCACAATGACAGAACATATTTTAGTGGTTGAGGTTCTTGTTAATATCATGTCCTGTAATGGTTTGGTGGTGAGGACCCAATCGCAAACAGCCAAGGGAGGAAGCAGAATGGTGCTGGTGACAAGGTTTATTTCAATAAACCCATGACAGGGATGAAACCAAACACACATGCAAGGATTTGACAGGGAAGAACTAAAACCATGGGGTATATATACACACACGAACAAATTGAGAACAGGTGAAGTGAATCTAAATTAAACCAGGTGAACTAATGAGCCAGGGACAGAAAACACCAGGGAAGACTGAACTAACATGACAAACCAAAAAAACCCAACCATGATCTAACTGGAAACTAAACACCACAAAAACCCAGAAATAAGCCCGTGAAAACAATCTCCCTTGTTCTTTAAAATCCTGTTTTTTTCACACCAAGCGTGGCTCTTGAGGGAATTACTATTGAATGTGCGTCTTTATTAATTTCTGCAAACAGCTTTAATATCTAACATGTGGTGTAAAAAGGTAATAGTGAATTGTGCACTAGTGTCACATTTCACAGCATTTCCTTGATTTCATTTTGTGTCGTTGGTAGCGCCGTTTCCCGTTTGTCTAACTTATGTGCATCAACCTGGTGTCAGAGTTGTCGTGAAGGTAGGAACGTTTTCCCATCAAGTTTGGTTTTCATAAATCCCAAAAGTTGACTATATTTGGCTTACGCAGGTTTTTGTACCTACGCCAGATCGATAATGAGGCCCCAGATGAGGGAAGATCATGAAAAAAAATTTGATCTTTCACGAATTTAAAATCGCAAGTCCAAGTCGAGTCTCGTAACTGACCCTTCATTCATATAGCGATACTTTTAAAAGAAGTGTGCAATACACTCTTGTGATTAACTGCAATTAAAAGTTTTAATCGTTGCTCAGCACTACCTGTACTAAAGGTTTAGAGCGACAGCTGAATCATCCCAAAACGACATTCATAATTTTTTTCAGATAATCCTAATTTCTTTTTTTTTTGCTATGAGCCATTCTTATCTATCATTCTTCATCAATATTTACATTCCTTAAGAAATCTCACAAGTGTTCACTAATGTGTCCACTCTGACATGTTGAAATGTTAATTGGCAGCATGAAAAAAGAAGTTAGCAGCTCACATATTAGAGATATTTCTAGAATAATGGCGGCAGGTCCACTCGGTAATATCTCAGATTGATTTAGGCTCAAATTCAGCAAAGATAGGCTAATAATCATGTTTCACTGACTCGTTTGTTACCACATTATCTTCTAACTGGATCACTGCAGGAAACAGCAGGTGAGTGTGTTCTTCAGAAAAAGAGACAAAGATGTGAACGTCTGATTTAGCCTCTGGACCTAAACTCACCTGTGTGAGAGCACGCAAGCCTCAGTAACGAGTGTGTGTGAGTTACAGTACAAACTCACTGAAGACTCAGCTCCCCAGGCGGCAACACACTCCGGCTCTGGGTGGCTCATCTGCACAGACATATGGGTGCACACACTTGTCACCTTTGCAGATGCTCACCTCCAACACACACACATCCCACTCATTTTCACCCTGATTCATAATCTGCTCGGAGACCCACAGCAGAGCTCTGACATAATCCAGCGGGACCAATGTCTGTCAGCATCCACATCATTAAAAGGACTTTTTTTTTTTTCTTCCAGTAGCTACAGGGCATGGCTCTACTGCACGTTACCTGCAGGAGGCTTATAAGATTTCACATTTCAGCCCTCGAAGTCTGTTTCTCACAGTTTACAGACAACATCCTGACAACAATCTGATGATGTGAATGAAAGACAACATGTGGTTTGGTGTTGATCCGTGTCAACTGAGCCTCTTCAGTTTGCATCCGGGACTCAGTTAAAGCCCGAGACTGTTTGTTTACCTCACCCGCCGTGTTCTATAAGTTTTGCACTCCTAGGAAAACACTCACTTTCTCCAACCAGATGGTAAAATGTTTATCTAAGCTGGCTTTTTCCCTCTTTCAACCACTCTGTGTAAAGGAGGAACTTTGATTTGTGGGCAATAAAGTGGATAAGGACCCAGCCCGAAATTCAGACTCCTTGTCTTTAAAAAGAAACCTTGAGAAGCCATCTCAAGCTGATTTAAGTCCAGAACTAAGTGTCAGCTTATGCCTTTGGATATCTAAACAGCCTTGTTGATTAATGGGATTCAAGCCATTCTCCTTTACTAAGAGGTCTCAATTCAGGACGTTTCACACGTGTAAATCACCAGAGATGTGACACACACACCCAATTCAACCCAGAAGATAATATTCCTTTAATATCTGGACTTTGTTAAGTTGTCAAGAAAATAACTAGTTTCTCTTACAGGACTGTCTTAAACAGAAGACTTAAACTGTATTAAATTTTTGAAGTTTGTTGTAATGATTAGTTTAAAGTGATTCCACATATTGTAGATAAGTTTATTGGGATACTAATCAAGAAATTACTCAGGTTTACTTTCATTTATAATCTTACTCTATTATTCATATTAAATATTTCTTATCTATAAGCTTAAATACTTACCAGTAATGTGCTATTGTGTTTAAATAACAATAAGATTTTCCTCAAATGGTAAAGGAACAAGTGGGGAGGTTGATTAATTGCGTCTGCCAGTAAACAATATGTGAAATGTTACACTTAAGAAAAGTCCCGGAGTCCAGAGGAAAACCCCTGATTGTCTGTGTATGGTCTTTTCCTTTTTTCAGGACACAAGCAGATGGGGGTCGCAGGACCTGTGACTGCAGCTGGCACGATTCCTGCAACTTCAGCATTAGTCAGACACAATTTATGTATAGAAAGGGGAGGAGCTATAATATATAAGGGGGAAGTGGATGAGTTAGAAGGGAGTTAGGGTGTATCCAGAGCTTAATTTGTGAAGCGGGAGGTCCCGGAACGCAGAGGGGGCGTGGTTCCGGCGACTCAAAAGAGGGGCTCGAAGTAACAGAACACAAACACACAGACAACCGCACATACACAAACACGGCCAAGGTACTAACCCCTTTAAGTAAATCCAAACATCACTGTGTGCATAACAGGGCAATATTTGTTTCAATTTCCGAACGCTGGCTGACAAAACAACAACAAAACAACAGGACCACCACATCAGCGTTTACTGGGTGCCAAATTTAAAAAGATGTATCCTGTTATTAACACAGGTAACATAGTAAAAACTAGGCCGAAACCATAACATTTCTTTTATAACCAGCAATAGCAACAGTATTCTTCGGACTATAAAGGTTTTCCGTCTGAGTGAAAGCTAACTGCAATCTCATTAACACTGTTGCCAGTGTAACCTGATCCTCTCCCTCCCTCCGTTTCTGTAGCCTAAAATTCACCTTAGAATACCTCTAAATTATGCAAACACAAGATTTTTTGTCTAACCGCAACAGGGAATATACAGTATCAAAACAAAAAACTATTCTAAATACGAAACAAACATTTATTTATATATTTTTTATTCAGGCGATTTTTTTATAGTGACAGTGGATCCAATAAAATAGGTTCCGGATCCAACTTCGGAGGTGCTGGTAAGCGTTCCGGCTAAATCCAGCTTAAATTAAGCCCTGCATTTTGAAAACATGCAGAACACTGGCTCAAGAGGTCCGGAGTTGGTGATGCCTGCTTTACTGTATTCAGCTGACATGATACAAGCTGGTTGCGAGGACTGTCTTCCACCACTCAAACATGTCTTTTACTTATTTGAACCTTTCTGTTATGTTAACATTCATCTCCAGACTATACTGTACACCAGACCTGGGCATATTACGGCCTGCGGGCCACATCCGGCCCTTTGTGCATCCCTGTCCGGCCCCCGTGAGGTCAATCATAAATTACAACATGGATAGATTATAAAAATATCTATGTTGTGCGTGCAATACAACTATGCTGCTTTTACTTTGAAAAGCGTTAGGCTACTTCTGAATTGACGTATGTGCGTGATGCGAGCTTTGAGTGAAGGTGAACAGCGACAAGTGTTGCTAGCCAGGTTACCTTGAAGATGTCAACTCACGCTAAGAAAAGAAAAGTTGCTATTTAATGTTGTGTTTTTAACAAGTGTCAGGTTTAACCATTTAAAACATTTGTAATAACAACACAAAGAAGAGAAAGACAAGGTTGTTGTATTTTACTCATGAGGAAGACAAACAGTTGTGCAAGCAGTTTACACACCAATCTGCTCTGCCCGCCTGTCTGATTCCTTTCGTTTTTATTTCCTTAAGGGCGGTCCCTCGGTTACACATCCTTGCTGTCATCTAAGGGTGGGGTCACACAAACAGCAACTCGTACTTATCATCAGAAACAGGGAAGCAGGCGTAGGCGAGCCACATCCAGAAAAACAATTATCAGTACTGGTTTCAACCAGTATCAGTTTAACACAGCAACTTCGAATACACATTATAATGAACACAGATAAAGAAAAACATAAATGCTTAAGAGTATATGATAAAGTAAAACATAGCAAAATATTCCAACAACAAGACATGGACTGACAAGTACATTTTCACAAAAATTAAAGGTAAAGCCGTGTGCTTGATTTGTGGTACACAGGTTACTGTTAAAAGATTACAATTTGAAAATCGCCAGAAAAAGTGGGACATTTTCTGACAGAGTTTATTATTTATTATTTGGATGAGAGCTGCGATGTGCATTACACCGCCAGCTTCTCATCTTCTTTGTGGAATAACTGCAGGAGGAGCTGGCAGCCATGCAGCCAATGAAAGGGACAACCACTAGTCAGGACATGTTTGGACAAGTTAGGACTAAAATTGGAGAATCGCGCAGGTGTGACAACAGATGGTTGTCCAGATCTGACTGGAAAAATGTTCTTTTAAAGAAAACGCAGGATAAAGTGACAGAAATTTACATTTGTGCATTGTATTATACATCAGGAAGTGTTGCGTAAGAAATGTTAAAGATGAACCACGTTGTTGATGCTGCTTAAAGAAGAGAACTTTCCACACCTGAGGAGGCCTGCTCAGAGGATTGTAGTCCTCAGACATTACATTACTCAGACAGTGATCCTCCATCACTGATGACCACCTCTCGGTTGTCCTTCGCATCGCCACCTCAGACATTCAGCCAGATTTCAATGCCTTTGTTCAAGCTCAGAACAGACGGATTATTCTCATTAAAAAAGGCAAAATGAGGAGAGAAAACATTATAAGTCGTTGTATTGTTGCATTTTTTTTAAACTTGTTAAGTTGCTGGGTTTTTTTCATTGTCTGTGGAGATTAACAAGTTAAAATTAAATTGCACTGATTCAGTGATTGTTGTTTTCTAATTTGACCTTTGCACCACAGTTTCACATAGCCTAATATAAATATTTACAATAGTTTATTCTTGTTATTACCAGTACCAGCTATTATATATCATTTAGTGAATTTTACAAGGGAAGAAAGTTGAGCAGAATTAGGTTCAAGTTGTCGGTTTGGCCCTCTGACACAATTAAGGCTTCTCATGTGACCCCTTGTAGAAAATAATTGCCCACCCCTGCTGTACACTATGGGCCTGACTTACTAAAGGTTTGCATCTGTAAAACAGGACTCAGCCAGAATACATTATTTATGGTGAGAATCTTACTTTTGAAAGCATAAAACCAAGCATGGTTTCAGCACGGGTGGGGTAGGGGGTCAATGGCTTTTTAGTATTTGCCTGGAGGGGGTCCTCAATAAAAGTAGTTTGGGAACTGACTTAGATGAATATGTCTGAAAAGAGTCGAGAAAAACTACGTCAGAGCCGAAGGTTCATCACACTTTAATTCCTATTGACAGTCTCAACAGTACATTTTCCCTGTAGAAGATTTCTGCTAAAATTGTATTGTGGTGTAAATAAGTAAGTCCGTCTGTCCATCCATCATCTTCCACTTATGTGGGGTCAGGGCAGCATCCTAGGCAGGAAGCCCAGACTACACTCTTCGTCTCCCTGCTTGTCTGGGGGGCCTTTCCAAGGCCAGTCGAGAGACGTAGGGGTATGCAGTATCGTAGCATTCACAATAATATTAGTAGATTTTATGCTACCGGTAAAAAATGTAAAAAGAATAAGACAACCTTTTTTTTTACTCAGTGAGGAAATTGCATTGTTGCAACAGTACAGGCGCAGTAAGCAGAAGCACGCAGATGATATCTAAAAGAACACACACACAAATAATTAATAATAATACGTACAGTGTTATGGTCTGACAGGGTGAATATGTACAGAAAATAAATATGCACATAAACATGTATACAAATGTGTAAAGACAGTTTCCATGTGTTTATAGTCAAGTCTGACAACATCAGGGAGGAAAGACCTGTGGTATCTCTCCTTCACACAGCGAGAATGGATCAGTCTGTCACTGAAGCTGCTCTCCAGAGCAGACAGGGCATCCTGCAAGGGATGAGACTCCTGGTCCAGCATGGAGGGCAGTTTTGCCAGCACCCTACCGATGCTGTGACTTATTGTGTGGCTAAAGGCATTTTGTCAATATTGCCCATTCCTCCATTTTATTTCTGTATATTTGACCTCAAACACCTACACAGAAGCTGTTGCTAACACATGTTGACTTAAAAGTATCCAACTTACAGAATACAACCAATAACAACCTAGATAATACGCTGTTTACCAGTTAACCAGCTGTTCTCCTGGTGAAAACTCTGTAAATAAATGTAAGGGAACAAACTAACATGGTGATAAAATTGTTGTTTTATCATAACTTTATGGATTTACTGGGTCTCTTTACTCCGAACAGAACCTCAGATATGTGAAAGCAGTGCAGCTTACCTGCTTAACAGCTTCTACCATCATCATTATCATCTGATGAAGGTCCTGTTGCAACAAATGTCACTCGTTTGTGGATACTTGACTAGTTTTTTTAATTGTGTCTATTCTCAGTTTCCTGTCCTCTGAGAGGTAGCTGCATCCACTGGTATGGAACCAGAAGGTGTTTACAGCATCTGATCGGTTCATCCAGCATAGAACTGAACCAATGGGCTGCAGATCAACATGTTTCAACGGTCGGTGGTCAGGAAAGAAATGTCCGTGCTGACTAACTGGATGAATAAATTACTCAGGCACAGGGACCATAAGGAAAGGGGGAGATGCTTATATTTTTGAGTGGTCCGGCACAGTGTTAGTTGGGCTGCTGATATACTAAGTTTTATGGACCAGTCAGACCAATAAATAAAATCTGTCAGTCCAAACAACACATTGGCCCGCCGTGATGTCTTAAATGCCAGATGGCCAGTAACTCATTTAGTTTGCTTGTATTCACAATCTCTTCTTTGGTCACTAACCACAGCTTGTGACTATGATTGAGGAGTAAGTTAAATTCAATCCAAAACATCAGCAAATCCTTAGCAGTGGTGCCCACATGTACATTCATCTTAGCTCCCTTTCGTACATTCACTGAAATTTTGACACAAGCTACAATAACATCATATTCCTCCACAAAGTTCCCCTCCAAAGAGACCCGTCTATTTCATATTTATACCTAGTAAGGAGTGAGAGCACTACGACACAGTTTACAGAGAGAGATTTCCCCAGCTTCTCACAAAAACACTGCCACCCTTTAAACATTCAAGTCATGGTTCACAAAGGTGCCTGCTGTCAATTTTATTTATAAACCTCCCTGGCCTGTTCTTACATTTAGACTATTGCTCTACTCCACCCTTCATCTACTTCTCATATATCGCCCTGAGAAATGCAGGCACTACCTGTGAGGCTTCCTCAAAGGCAAAGGGTAAACATGGCTCACAACAGCACTTAATGCAATCACTGAGCAGAGAAACACATGCCTCAGCAACACTGAGCTACAACACCCTGCGAGGTGTTGAGGTGAATAAAAATGCTTCACTGTTGTTTGTAGAAGTGTATATTTCTTCTGACATCCACATCCCAGAGATTACCCCCTGCTTTCCTCAGCATGAAATTTGCCTCTAGAGCAGCTGACAGCGAGTTCTGTGAGGGCGTGATGACTCTCTAGTTGTAAGTATGACAATACACTGAGTTACTCACAAGACAAAGTGATGGCTCCCTGCGCGGAAATGCAAGGAGAAAATAAATCAGATAGATGCCCTGGTGAATGCCAGAAGAACACTCAGACTGTGGGATTTTAATGACATAATGAGAGCAGCTATATGCATCTCCTATTAATTTGCCGTTTCATTTTCTGTAAGATGTATAACAGCAACCAAGTGTGTGAGGGTGTGTAAGAGGAAGAGAGAAAAGGATGCTGGATATCAGAGGGAATTCCAGATTATTTTGCTGCATTTTTTTTTAAGTATTTTACATGTTATTCATAAACCTTATTTTTACTCTGGAAGACCGCTTTCCTCCCTTTCCTTCTGTGTCATAACACTAATCTCAGCTAAATGTTATCTATACCCTTGGTAATATTGGTTAGGTGAAGGATTGCAATCATTTTTGTTTAACCTTTAAGATGTTTGCATCTTTAAATAGTTTGATGTACAGGTCTACATTTATTATTAGATGAGAAACACTAAATTATTCTGGTGGAACAAGTCAAGTTGTAGCGAGCAAAAATAAACAGTTTGAACACATTGAGGGAATAATTTTTAAAAAACCTTATGGTGTTTAGCAGTAAGAATTGACCGATAAAACATCCGGCTGATATATCGGGCCAATTTTTGCGTTTTTTACTAGTATCAGGCAGGATTTACAGACAGGCATCTACAGGCAGCTCTGTGTTGTTGGAGACGCTGCAGTCACATGCGGAGACTAAATCATGGGCTCGATACACAGGAGATGACATCGCTCATCCTCCATTAATTTCCTATGGAATTTGCATGATGCTGTGAAAATCCCTCTTCCAGCCAAGAGACAGGTGACATTTGTGCATGTGAAATGTTGCGCTCATTCACGTAAACATGCACACTGAGGCTTACGATGCAACACAAGAAAGTTGAAAATTTTTCAACTTTTGTCGCTGTCGCATCAACCAGCAAGGGGCTTCACTGATTGACCAATGAGCTGAGAGCAGGCTAGACAGCGCAGTCTGCAAACACTTTCAGCATGGAGGAACAGATCATTCCCAAACTTTACAATACTTCATGCAAAGATTACAGAGATCTAAATAAAAAAGGCAGCAGGGTGAATTTGTCGTAGGTCCTGAACATAGGCCCTGAATTTATTTGCCTTAAGGTCCACCATGAAATGATGATATTCACCATGCTGTTTATTTCTTTGTAAAATAGGATGAACCCAGGGTTGTCTTTCTCTTTTGTACAATAGAGTCAACAGCAAGATTGTTGTCTGTTCGAGTAAAATCATCTGACTCTTCATCCTTCAAGCCTTGTCTGTCATGGACTGCTTTGAAAATGTCAAAATTCCGTCCAATACCACAACCAGTCAAATTTCTTGGAGAAAAGCCATCCGAGAGCACGGTCCAAGAACACGATCCGGGAGCACAACCGGGAGCGCAATCTGGGAGCACGATCCAAGAACGCGATCCAGAAGCGCGATCCAAGAGCACGATGCGAAAGCACAGGGTATCTGCAGCATTAGGAAGCCAAATTTAAGACTTTTTAATACCTTTTTTAATTACCTTACATTCAACAACTGACCTTACATTCACGAACTGTAAAGCATGGAACCACCTTACAAATAGTCCGAGCACTTATGTAACAGTGCTAAAAGATAACAAATGTAAAAATAATTGATAGACCGGAAAATCTCTCCAACTCCCTCATTAGCGCTGTAGGACTGGTGTTTTGTCTCTTTGCGGGTTTTGGCAGCAGCTTTGTGCTTCTCGCTGTGTATACGCGACTCCATAGCAACTCCAATTGAGCCACTGAACAGCAGTAAAAAAAGTAATGTTTTGTTGCCCAAAATCTTCACACCTTTGGTTTAGTTTGCTTTCACACTGCATTTTACTCAAATGGACCAAACCGATTAAGTTGAATGATTAAGACGTAGTGTGCTTTGGACGCACAACTAAACTTGTTCCTAGTGAAGTGCCTCCGCATCAATGGTTAATCCAGCATCCGTCTTGTATCCCATCTGTACTGTGAGCTCTCTTTTAGCCAGCAAAAGCCTGTTGTACTCTCTAAATATTATTACTGTATTAAGACATGGAAACAGAAAACATCCATATGTTGAGTCTGTTTAGTCCCTTTCTCGCTTTCTTTTCCTCTCTTCCTCTGATAAGAAAAATCAGCTAAATCAGCCATGGCACGAGTTCAAGAATGGCCGGTGTGCATGTCACCAGCGGTAACGTGTAAAAAGTACACAAAAGACGGAAAAAATAAAGTTTAAACTCAAATTTATTTTTACAAACAATAAGGCGCCTTCCCCATTTTCTCGACCTGTCGTGCTACTCAGAACCAGTTTACCATAACCTAAAATACACCCGCACACCACACAGCCAGAGGATCTGCGTAAATAACCAGCAGCCGGTGACGGTGCCAACTTAAACCTCACACGATTGCACTTCAACCAAATACACACTGCAAAGTTTCATGCAAAAGGATCAGGTGTAAACACTGAGTAGCTACGGACAGGATAACGGAGATCATTCGAAGGGAAGTGATCCAGTAAACAAAACATACAAACAAAAATGATTAAATAGTTAGTCCGCTGTTACGGCCCTTGGCCTGTGAGCCTGATGCCTCATGCGGAACAGCTGTGGATGGGCCACGTCATGAGGACTGCACCTCGACTCCGCCTCCCCCTGCCTAGATTGGCCGTCTGCGGTTCCAGATTCTACAGAGGGGGCTGCCCGTCAATGACTCTGCCCTTATAAGCCCGGCAGCCCCATCATTCGAGGCAGCTGTGTACCGTGTGCGCACAGCTTGCCAGCTTTGGGATTACTCTTGTGTACGAATTGGATTGTTGGTTGTGAGAGCTTTTCTAGATAGACTGTGGTACAGAGAACAGACACTCTCTTCCGTATTTTGTTTTCTTTTGTTAGAGAATAGTTGGCTTTGTGATACCCTCATTGAGAGGAGGTTTTGGTTCTTTAAGTACTTTTGTTTGTTTGTAAAATATTGGAAGTCCCAGCACTTTAACTAGTCTGGTTGAAATTGTTATTTTGTGTTATTTTGACGAATATTTAGAAGACACCTGGAAAAGGACACCTTTTGTTATTTTATATTTATCTTTGTTTGCTGGAAGAGGTACAATTTTGTTTATAGGACCCTTTTGTCATTTAAGAGGTTGAACCTGTTTTGTATTACCTTATTTGTGGGTAATTGTATTTAAGTTGATTATTATAATAAATATTCTAATTATACCTTTTGGTTTGTCTCCGGCCCGGTTTGTTATCATCCCTTTTCCCTTATACTCAAAAGGGGGTCATAACATCTGCTCTTACAACTGTCACCACATACAGCTCGGACCAGGAGCGGAAAAGCTAAAAAACAAAACCAAGTCCTTAAATCTTAAAAAGGACAGCAGGTAGCGGTACCACAAAAACTGTAAACCAAAAGACAAAATTACTACCAAAAACATTTTTATTTGATCTCTAAAAACACACATTGAATAGACACCACCTGCAGTGTCGAATCCCCATGCCCAGTCACACTCATTCCGCGGATTGATGTCTACCAGACCCCAATCCTGTATTACAAAATACACCTAAAAATTCATCCCAAGATATCTAAAATCTATGCTGTGGGACCACAGCATTTTTGTTTAAAGGTTTGGGCCTCATTTCATAATGTCACATTTCACCCCAAGGCATGTTAGAACTGACCCCGGACCTCGGTCTCCCCTACGTCATGAAAACTTCAAGGAAGAAAAAGCCAAACATACCCACACTTGTAGTGACCACTTAGCCTAACATTTGGCAAGGTACCACTGATAATGGCTAGTGCCAAGCTCGTTAAGCAGGCAGTCGGTTAATTTAGACTCCGCCATTTAGGCTGTAATGAGACAGACAGGCTACTTCACAACAGGGATGAACAGTTTGGTATCAGGCTTAGTTTAGGAGCAAAATGTACCCGTGAAATAGTTCAGTCTTAGCTGAGTAGTGGCAGGTGGAGCGGTGGGAGGTAACTTCGCAGACGGTCCAGCTGCAACGCACAATGCACATGCTTACAATGTGCCTGTTACGGCCCCTTTTTAAAACTAGGGGAATGGGGTCAATAATATGGGGGGTATTTTTCTATCTTTAATGAAGAGAATTATTGTTTGCTTTGAGAGCAAGATTTCTAGGTTTTCACACTCAGATATCATCTTGCTCTCTCTTAAAACTCTGTTCTCACACTCAGAAAGTCCCCTCTTGCTTTTAAATATATTATTCTTCCTTTCAAAACTGTTTTAGACTTGGTCTCTTTCCCTCACACTCAGACACATTTTCTGCTCTCAAAACTTCCGTTCTTGGATATTGTTTCCTCTCTTGAGATGCTGAATGAGCTGTCTGTCAAACGTCTTCCCACCAATAGAAAACTAGATAACTGCTGACCGAACAAATGGTCCCCACCTTTCTCAGGGTGCACTTGTTTTACTTGACACAGCGACACCAGACAAGTTAACTTTTTTTCTCTTTTCTCTGCCACCAAAGTTTGTTTGTGAGAAAAATGTTGTGCTTTTTCTCCTTACTTTTAAAAGTAAACATTTAGTTGTCAGTAATATTTTAAAACTAAAATCAATAGATTTAGCATCAGAGATGGCTGACTTCTTGCCGGTGTTACTGCAGGAAATTACACCTCCTCTGATTTATCAACGTAGTCTACAGAAATGTAGCAGGGGTCTTTTGAATCTATTAAAACATGGATGACTTCAGTCAGAGACCTAATGTAAGTATTTCATTTTAACTGTACTGCCAGAATCTGTTTTCATTCTAGTTTTATTCCAAGGATGAATAATTTAGTGGGGATTAAGTTTTGAATTGTTATTGATAGAAGCTCATAGAGAGGAATTGATTTTTCATCGTAGCTTAAAGTTAGCTAAAGGTAACTATAGCGTACTTATCCATACTCGACATAATTTGATCACATATACAGTAAATGCTTTACATTCAGCATCAGCAGTGGTTCTGTTGCTCACCAGTGCGGTAGCAGGCTCTGTTTATGAACCATAAATAAACACAAAAAACTGTCTGTACTAGCTGCACGTCTTAGCTGTCGACCACTACAATAACCCATATTAGCTACCTTCTTTTATCAATATCACAGTTGTATGAAACACCGTTGAATAAATGATGCAACACGATTATCAAAGAAAATAATTTTTTAGACTGTTCAGTTGTTTTATGTGTAAATCCTCATTTTATGAAACAGTCAACTTTACTTTCACTAGTGAACGCTGCTTCTATAGAAAAATTACGCAAGTTTTGAGAAAAGCATTTAATGGTTTATATGGTCACAATATTGACCTCAAGATAAATCTCATGTGCTTCTGTTGCTGCATTCTTACATTAATAATGTCACTTTTCATCTATAGAATGGCTCCATCCAAGAGGCTGTCAGACATCTAATGACTTTGTTGAATGCCCACCTGCAAACCCCCAGTGATCAGCAACGGGATCAGTACAGGCAACACAACAACAGCCAGCACAAGCCAGAGTTCAGCTTGAAATGTCAAGGTATTTTACTCCTGGAGAAAACAGGAATAATTACTTATTTCAACTTCATATGCCAAATAAGTTTAAATTATCATTAACAATTCTTTCAGTACTTGGGCAACTTTATCTACTTGGATTTGTTGTCCATTTTCTACTTTATAAAAGAATAAGATTTTAAAACAAATGTGCTGAAAATTATTTCTTCTAATTTCCAGAACTGCATGTATATGCGTTCTATGTGTATTCATTACAGTGGTAATAAATAGAATGCAGCTGACAAGAAACATCAACAGTTTCAATATGTCTGTCCTTGAAATAATAGCAACCTTAGTGGATGTGATTGCAGGTTGGCTTAAAACTTGGTTTTACAAGTAACACTTCACTGACTATATGTGTGAATTTGCAGGTCATTTCCTGGGTTCATTTCCAAAGCTTCTGCGAGAAAAAAAAAAAGGTTTCATTCACCCTGTAAAGTGATGTTTATCAGTGAAAAAGCTGTGACATTCCAATTTTATTTACTTAACAAAAGCACAGACAGGACACCAACAGCAAGTGCTGAATTAACACTCTTCTTAGTAGGAATGGGGAGTCACACCGTCACACTGCCTGAGTCTGCTGAACACTTCGAGGTAAAATACACCCCCTGAAAATATACAGTGTGATTTTTATTTAGTATCGTTTTTATTTGCTATGAGGTAGATCATCTAAATGTACTCATAGGTTTTTCAATCATGGTTAAATTATAAATGTTTTGTATTAAATTTAAAAATATGTGTTGTGTTTTGTAGAGATTTCAAGACTCTTGACATGTCAGTTTCCAAAACTTGAAAGTTGATCTGGAGGTTGGCTGCTGTATAAAGCACTTGGTATAGTAAATATAGAATATTTATGTGCTGAATCAGTTACTGAACCTGTGTTTTAATTGCTCATCTAGTCACTGCTCTTCTTGTTTTAGGGGGAGCAGGACAGTGTACATTCCAGTTATTCCCCCAGAAGCACAAGGTTATAATGGTGGCATTTTAAAAACTGCCACTGGAGGAGGAAGAAACACAATTTCCATAATTCCTCTTGAGGACCAGCTAGATACATCTCCTCTTCCAGCAGATGCCACAAGCAGCCTGTACGTCTGCAGATCCAGCATGCAAGTGTTGGCTGTACATGTAAAATCTTGTGTTGACCAGAAATCTCCTGAAGAAGACATTAACAGTGACAGAGAGGTAAATGAAAATGTTTGATTTGTGTGATAAAAATTTAAGAAATGATTTTATAAGTGTGATATATTTATGCTTCTCCTGATGTAGCATTTGTGGCTGAATGCAGTTCAGAAGAAGTTACACGAGGAACAAGTAATACCACTTTCCCAAGTACATCCATGAGGCCAAATTTGGTGCAATACTTTTTATCTTCATCAGTTATACCTACAAAATTTGTTGCATTTTTAGATTTTAATTAGTATTCTTGCTGATGGTTTATGCTTAGGCTGTCTGTCCAGTATGTCAGGTAGAATATCATGTGGAGAAAGGTAAAACCAAATACAGCTTATTTCTGTTACTGTAGTACTCTGCTTACAATCAAGGTATTAATGTGGAGAAAGATCAGTGCCATCATTTTATTACTATATTTTACTTTCACAGGAAGAAACACCACCCATTGTGGAGGATGTTTGTAAATCACCTAAAGGTGGAATTAAGAAGTATGTTTAACATGACATTGCTATCATTTTTTAAATATACCAGTCTGTATGCAGGGTGTTCAAGTTCCTGTTTATATTATTCTGTTTCAGAAGAATGGTAATAGCATTTTAAAATTATGTATGAATTGGGTTTAATGCTGTTTGAATGAGTCACATCTCAGACATCTGGAATAAACATGATGATTCTGTTGTTTTGTTTTTGTTGTTGTTGCTTTTGCTTAGACTTCCTTCGAAGGCAGATTTGATTGAAACTGCTATTCTTCTAATTAACCAACAACCTGTCTGACTTGGATAAAGGCCATTTCAAGTATGTATCTCAAGAGTACATATTCGTTCTGGTATCTAGATTAGATTAAATTTGGTAACAACTAAGAAAAACATTAACCCTGTTTGTTGTGTTTGCCATTTTAGATCAAGTGAAACGCTAAAACAGTGTAGATAACTGTCAGTTAACATTTGAGTTAAATTAGTAAATAGCTTTTATTAAAGGGTCTAGCAGCCCCTGAGAAACATTATTATTCCTTTCTGACTGTTTAGCATCAAATTTCTTTGGATTAACATGTTTTTGTCTTTTTTTTTTATAGGACTACTGGAGACAAGCCTGGCTCAAGGAGGACCAACTCCAAATTTCATGATGCCATGGTGCTACACATTTTTTTTAAAATCTTGGATCAAGACGATGTGGGGAATGACCAGTATACTGATCTGTTGTCAAAAGTAAGACCATATATGCTGTTAGTTTCCACTCAGATACACCAGCAACAGGAAAAACTGCAGGTCGACTTTCACAGAGTTGTATCATAAGTTAATTCACAGTTTTAATTACAGATGAAATCCGCAACTGAACCAACTATTCTTGACCTCAGGAGAGCTTGAACTGTGGACACGCAGGATCTGTCTGCTTGGAGAATAAAGATGAATTAATCCGGTATGTTAGAGTTGGTACAAATGCTGTTTTTTTTTTAAAATTTATTTTACTTTGCTTATGTGCATATACAGTTAATTGAAAAAAAATGTCAGAGTTCAAATAAAGTTATGAAATTTGATTTATTGTTTTTGTGATTTGATGTTTGGGTTTCAGTTGTTTTCAGAATTATGCTCTTGGCTGTTACGTACTGGAGGATTTGAAGGCAACATTATTAAATATCTCGACCATAGGAATTAGATCGGGCTCTAGGATCCACTGCAGCTTAAAGTTATGTTATTTCCCGCTCACTGAGTGGGGTTGGAAACTCAGGAACAAAACCCCAGATTCCATTTTAGGGTCAGTACGATAAAACACACTTTCCCAGTCTATGTCGAGATCTTGTAGATCCTGGATAGAAATAGCACTTATAAGTTTTTAAAAATGTTGTTTTTTTTCAATATTATGGAACAAATAAGATTCAGTAGAAAAGTGATGGACAGTGAGCCTGCACCTCATTTACATCCTCCATTGTTCTGTGCTGCAGCAGGCCTACATCCCACAATGCTGATGGGTCATATTCCCCTCAGTGTGGAGAGGGTGATGGTTCCAGCCCTCAGTAAATGTTACAAGGTCACTCCTGAGCCGGGGTAAAAACACATAATGAACCCAAAAAAATGTGAAGTGTGTTCGAAATATCCGGCAGTCCATCCTCCTCTAGACTGTGCAGGACATCGTAGTCGATGCTCGTTACTGCAGTCCAGACATCACGCCACAGTCGTTCAATCCTGTTCAGAAAAACATTGTATTAATGTTAAAACATGAAGTCTACACACTTCAATAAAAGTTTTGAGGGGTATCCATTACATTACTACTTAATCTGACGTCAGTGTGACAATAATAAATATTCTTGAGGGGATTCAACCCAGTTTAACAAAAAGTCTGAAAATAAAGCTTGACAGCGGATTTAGCCTTCAGGTGAGTAATGTGCAGAACTAAGGTCTGTGGCAAGCCACAGGAAATGACCAACAGCAGCTTTCTAGAAAAGGTGTTGAGGATTTTTTTTCCTTTTGTTTAGAGTATTGTGCAAATAAGTGACAAACTAATATGTTTAGTTTTAAAACTGCTGCCATTAAATTAATGTAATAATTGCATAAAATAATGTAATATCAATTCAGTGTTGATCTATTACATTAATTTAATCTGACAAACATTTGTTTGCGCTTACCTCTGGTTGTGCACACTTTTTCCAGAGATAAAACTTCCCCGGTCAGTTCCCCGCACAGTGAACATGAAACAAGCAATATCAATGTTCTCCACACCTTGATCCCCTCTGACCCTAGCAAATATTAAAAAAGAGCAATAATTTCCCATGTCCTGTTAGAGAAGTGAATTAGGAAAACCTTTTGTTATCAGACTGCACTACTTGTACATACCTAGAGGGCAAACCTTTCCTCGCACGAGATCAGAAAAAAGCTGAGACCAGTACAGGCCTTGTTGTTGCTGGCAGGTTCCAGGTACATGATTTGTACACAAATACTGACACGAAATGAATGCCTGGATACTCTGTTGTAAACATTTAGTGTTATTGACTACTGTTCTTTCTGGTCATGTTATGGTTTCACAATTTAAAACCTTTCCAAAATCACTAAGTAAAAAAAATAAATAAATAAAATAAAATTATTAATACAACACCTTTCTGGAAAAGCCATCAATGCCCCCGAAGATCACTATGTAAAACCGGTTGAAGTGGAAAAGTAACTGTGAGTGTGTTTGGTACAGGATAACATTTAATTTTAAAATGCATTTTAAAACTTACAAACCTTATGAGTTTGTGGTTGATATCCACATGAACAAGAGAGAGGGGAGCCCTAACTCCTCCTTACAACACAGCCTAACTGTGTTAAACAAGAAACAATTCCAGAGGGATCCACTCCGTGCATAGCAGCTCTAACTCTGCTCCACTGTACTCTGTGGCCTAAGGACCTAAGCCGTCCCATCACTAGTCTGTAGCCAACAAGGGGCATCTGAGCTTTTACTCCAGACTAAATTTTCACGTTCCTGGTTTGCTAAGTTACAGAGTTCTCTCAGACCATTTACTAGAGCCTCTGACAAATCTACGTAATCCGCCACCGCCTCAACTAACATGATTTCATGAGTACACATGAAATGGAGATAATCAAGATCTACATCAGGATGGGTGACTATGTATTGGATTTTGTTGAACAATCTCTCCAAGATGTGACGTTGAAGCAGATCCTGTAGGAATAAAAAGGGTTTAAATTTTGAAAAAATGGCTAAAGTCATGGTAGATATTTTCTGTGAGAGAAAAAAAAACCAAAAAACTTAAATGTTTTTTTTCAGTTGACAAAATGTAACAAGGCTGACATCATGGTAACACATATTTACACTAAATTACTCAACACCATTAGTAGTACACTGATAATTCTGTTACATATTTAACAAACCTACAGGAACGATGATCAGCTCCATTCTATAGCACCATAAAAAGCAGAACATCCGATTTATAAGTATTCACATCTACTTATTGAATTTATTGTTAAGCATTCAGACAGTTATATTTTAAAAGAGTACTTTTACTGCGAGTTAGCAAGTCACTGTGTTTTTATGTCATTAAAAAAAATAATAAAAATAAACACAAAAAACCCAACACATGCATATATTAAAACAAAAGCATAATAAAAACCATTCTTCCTCGAGATTGCGGGTTTGTGTTATCCACACGTCTTCACGTGAAGTGACGATTTTCTGAGTGCACTGTCAAGTAAAACAAGTGCACCCTGAAGAAGGCGATGACACTAGCTTTCTATTGGCTGGCTTATTCAGCAACTCAAGAGAGAGGAAAAAATATCCAAGAGTAGATGTGTCTGAGTGTGAGGGAAGGAGACCAAGTCTGAGCGTAGAGTTTTGAAAGGAAGAACAACATATTTGAAAGCAAGAGGGGACTTTCGTTTTAAAATATTACTGACAATTAAATGTTTACTTTTAAAAGTAAGGAGAAAAAGCACAACATGTTTCTCATAAACAAACTTTGGTGGCAGAGAAAAGAGAAAGAGAAAAAAGTTAACTTGTCTGGTGTCCCTGTGTCAAGTATAACAAGTGCACCCTGAGAAAGGTGGGGACCATTGGCTCGGTCAGCAGTTATCTAGTTTTCTATTGGTGGGAAGACGTTTGACAGACAGCTCATTCAGCAACTCAAGAGAGAACAGAAGTTTTGAGAGCAGAGAATGTGTCTGAGTGTGAGGGAAAGAGACCAAGTCTAATGCAGTTTTGAAAGGAAGAACAATATATTTGAAAGCAAGAGGGGACTTTCTGAGTGTGAGAACAGAGTTTTGAGAGACAGCAAGGTGATATCTGAGTGTGAAATCTTGCTCTCAAAGCAAACAATAATGCTCTTCATTAAAGAAAAATACCCCCAGAAATAACAAAACAAAACCTGACCAACTTGAAGATATATAACAATAATTTATTACAAACCCAGATGTTTACAAAACAATATTCAATAATAAATAACAAAAGGTGTCCAATATTTGGATATCTAGCCCGGTTAAAGTAGAAAGACAAAACGATTAAAAAAAAGGTGTCCTCAATGAGGGTACAATTTACAATTACAATTAACAATTGAAGCCGCAAGCGGCATCCATCGGGTCCGAGCTCCGTGGCCCTCTCCACCTGTCTCATACACGGATTTAGGTTAACTGGGCATGATGTACAACATGCATGCATGCAAAGTAATATGGTAAAATGGCTAGCTGAGAATCTAAAATGTTGATTTACCTAGTTAGCATTTTAGCTAACATGCTAACATGTTAGCATGCTAGCTAACATGCTTACATGCAAAGTAATATGGTAAAATGGCTAGCTGAGAATCTAAAATGTTGATTTACCTAGTTAGCATTTTTTGCTAGCATGCTAATATGCTAGCTAACATGCTATCTAACGTGCTTATTGAACTAGCTAGTGAATGTAGTGTACTAAGGACCTAACAAGTATTGGTGATATCAACTTTGGTGCAGATCCCATGTATTTCTATGCAGAAATGAGCTAACTGCTTTTCATGGAGAGAAGGCTCTTTTTCATCGCTCGCTATGGTAACACGCTTTCTCCTATTAGAAAGATTTAGATATCGTTTGGTCCCCAACTTGTCAGAAAGCTTCCCAGTGCACCCCAATGCTTACCAAGAAATGTGCCACAAAATAGTCTTTAGTTTATTGGCTGCTTCTTCATTAATTATAGTTAAAAACCATGTCAGGTAATCATCAGTTCCTCTGCTATAGCATGAGGCGTTTTAAACCAAGAAACTGCAAACTACTTCAGGTGAGTTGAGCTTTCGATGAGACGGATGCTGCTTCATCCTTCAGTCCTGGTCACATCTACAGCCTGTCCGTCCTGGGAGTGGATCTCTCTCATCATGTGGATCTCCCT
>JBAMHW010000003.1:1957710-1970239 GCA_037177495.1 Rhadinocentrus ornatus | reverse complement strand
AAGTCAGTGTGATGAGTCCAGGTGAGGTCCTCACTGATGTGGACCCCAAGGAACCTGAAACTGTTGACTCTTTCCACTGTAGCCCCATTGATGGAAAGAGGGGCGTGTTCCTCCCTCTACCTTCTCCTAAAGTCCACAATCAGTTCCTTAGTTTTGTTGACATTAAGATGGAGATTGTTGTCCTGGCACCAAGATGTCGGGACTCTGACCTCCTCTCTGTCGGCCGTCTCATCATTGCCGGTGATTAGGTCAATGACGTCGTATCATCAGCAAATTTAACAATGGTATTGGAGCTGTGGGTGGCCACGCAATCATGCATGAACAAGGAGTACAGCAGAGGACTGAGCACACAGCTGTGGGGGGTGCCGGTGTTCAGAGTCAGGGTGGAGGGCACAATGGTGTTAAACGCTGAGCTGTAGTCAATAAACAGCATTCTCACATATGTGTCCCTCTGTTCCAGATGGGAAAGGGCAGTGTGGAGGGTGAAGGCGATGGCATCTTCAGTTCACCTATTGGGCATGTAGGCAAACCAAAGTGGGTCCAATGAGTCTGGGATGGAGGAAGTGATGAATGATTAGACTAACCGCTAAAAGTACTTCATGATGGTGGAAGTGAGTGCTACTGGGCGGTAGTCATTCAGGCAAAGGATTTTGGTTCTTGGGGACAGGGACAATGATGGTCTTCTTGAAGCATGTGGGGACTACAGACTGGAGCAGCGACATATTGAAAATGTCTGAAAAGAAATTTGCTAGCTGGTCTGCACACACCTTGAGAGCTCTGCCGGGGATGCTGTCAGGTTCAGTAGCCTTATGTGTGTTTATCTTTTTAAAGTTCTGCACACATCTGACCTGTATCACAGGTGGGCAGTGGTCCTCCTGAGCCTTTTGTACCTCTGCATCTGTAGGTGCTCTCAAAGCGGCATAAAAGGTGTTCAGATCTTCAGGCAGAAATGCAGACATCACCTCAGTACTGCTGGTTTTCTTTCTGTATTCAGTAAGAGTTTTTAATCTGGCCCACATGCTCCTGGTGTTGGAGCCCTTGTAATAAGACTGCATTGTCTACTGTACTCCTCCAAGTCACCTGAGTTATAGGTGTTTGACCGTGCTTTAAGTTTAGCACTTCACCGTTAACCCAAGGCTTCTGATTTGGAAATGTCCGCACAGTAATCCTCGGTACGATGTCATTGATGCATTTCCTGATGTAACCAATGACCATATATGTGTTCATGTCAGTATACTAAAACACACCCCACTCTGTTGTGCTGAAGCAGTCGCGCAGAGCCGAGTCTGATTGGACGGACCACTGCTGAATGGTCTGCGTCACTGGCCCGTGACACTTCAATTTCTGTCTATAGGAAGGCAGCAGCAGAACTGAGACGTGATCAGATTTCCCAATAGGAGAGCGAGGGAGGGCCCTATACATCTCTGTATATCATGTCTTATATTGATTATATTAATAGAATCAGTTATTTACTTTTTTAATTAACTAAAACTGCATGGGCCAGTTGTTCAAACTTAATCTGATCAGATTTCGGTAATCGGATAGGATCAAATCATAAAAATGGGTTGTTCAAAAGGGAAATCCGGATTCCAAAATTGGCTTGGATCAAGTAATCTTATCCTGGTTGTTATCTGGATAAAACTCTCAGTTTGTGTAGAATCTGGATAACTTTGATCCAAAAAAACAGGATTATTCTGATCCCAACAGAGGATAGGATTACAAGGCGGAATTCATGAAGAAACTGCAGTACAACCTAACAGCTGATCAGATAATAAAACTTTTAATTTGTACATATGCTTATATTTGTTTTCTGAACCTGTCTTGTTTAACCTTTACAGTGATAAGGTGGTTAACATAGGGACATGCTACCTATTAAGTCTTTCATTATAGTAAAGCAAAAATAAAATATGGCATTTCCCCACGAAATAAACCCCCAAACAAATTATATAACTAACACAAATAAAATATAAAATTTTCCTGTTATTCATCTCTGCATAATCAGAAAAGAACCTGTCAATAAAAGAACTTTCTATTGGCTGCATCCCTCTGCACGTCCCGTCCGTCCCTCATGACAGAATGACAGATGTTGGACCGGTACCTCACTGCGGGGCTCAGGTGTGTCATTAACATGTCACAGAGAGGGACAGTCCGCCTGGTCACAATGTTATGCAGGACAATACATCCACATATTATGTTACATGCTCCTGGTGGTTCCACTCACAAGCAGTTAAGGCATGCAAACCGTTCTTCTACCTGATGTTCTTCACATGGCTGGCAGCATACTGGATCTAAATGCTGGAAATCCGGATTTTGTGATCCAGAAAAACGGGATTTTGGATCCGGGTGATCAGATCCTATTTTGTTTTAAACAACCGGGGTATAAAATTAAGCCGGATTACGTGATCTGTCCTGAAAAATGGGATTCCCAAATCCGGATAGCTTTTATCTGGATAAAATCTTTTGAACAACTGGCCCAATATTACTGTCTCTCTATGCATGTGTGTGTGTTTTGTGATACACTGAATACATCATGTACCTGAACACAGGCACAAAATTTTTGATTACTCTGCCCACAAAATGTGAAAATAAGTGTTTTCACTGTAACCCAGCATCCTGTATTAGAGCAACATATCGGACTTTTGCAACAAGGAAAAATTGATAAAAAATCCATTGAGAACTCGATGAGTTCCGATCATTTTGATTCCTTTTAAACAGGTGAGTGAATGGAGCTAACTACCAGTGCAATGGTGGTGGCCACGCAGCTCATCAACTCCTAAAGGCCACAGTCAATGCTACATCTATTTTTTATATGTCTGTGGTGAGACCTGTGATGTCCTGTGTCATGGTGGACAGGAAGCGTTTTTTGCAGTGGAACAAATAATTTATGTGGCATGTGATGGTGACACCGGACTTTCTTGTAAATACATGTACAAAAACTTCCTAAGAATCACTGCATTTTGATATTTGTAAGGCTGTCAAAAATAATGCGTTAACGGCGGTAACGAATTTATGTAATTGTGTTAAAATCTTTAACACATGCTCAGCATTCGTCGTTAACGAAGTGAGTAGACCAGCTATATGCGAGGATGCTTTAACACCTACACCAGGGGTGCCCAGCTCCGGTCCTCGAGGGCCACAACCCTGCAGGTTTTAGATGTGTCCCTGCTTTAAAACCAAATCAATTCAAATTGATGAGTGATTGTGTAAAACTTAATAGGCTGTTGGATCTATTTCATTTGAGTCAGGTGTGTTGAAGCAGGAAACATTGGAAAATCTGCCGGACAGTGGCCCTCGAGGATCGACTTTGGGCACCCCTGACCTACACTTTACTGGTGAATGGGTTCAACACCTGCACTTTTCCTGCATTAAAAAAGAAAAAATGATATAGTTTACACAAACGTCACTGCTGTGGTTGTTCGCACTCTGCACAGCGTGGCAGCCTCCTCACTTCCTCCTTCTCCTGTTGTGAATCATGCGGCTGTCGGTGATCAGCTGATTTGGCTTTTCTGTTGCTAACACCGTCTCTCTTGTTGCATTTGTTTATTATTCAGCTCAGAAGGAGGAAACTAGAGGTTCATGGTTCACACTGGACGCTAGCTAAAGTAAGCAACATTTATCAGTTTCATGTCAATCAGATCCATGTCACTGTCACGGAAACACGGGGATGTCTTCAGTAAATCATTGGTGCTGTGCAGATGTTGGACACACATCTGATTATTTAGTGACCATTAATGTAGTCAGAGAAATTATAAACAGGTTCTGACATACAAATCATGGAGCTCTCCTCTCTAATAAAGTAGTTGACAGGTGGTAGAAAGGATTTATACTTTAGATATTCAGGGGCAGGTCTAGAAAAGTTTAGACAAGAAATGGGTGATACAAATGAGATATACTTTTATAAGGTCTTGATTTTATATAGTATTGAACTGATTATTACAACTAAAGTGAAAACGAAAAACCCAAGTAAGCATTGGTTTGCTCTGTGTTAATACAATACTGTAACAATGGACAGATTTCAGGCAATCACCACATAGCCTACACATAGAGGATTTCAACTATCCATGTTTATGTGTACTTACTAGACACTTAGTGAATTCATTTATACATACCTGGAGTGCCACATTCAAGAAATAAGCCTACAAACAGTTGACACAAACACAGTGTTTAAGCATCAGTTGTAAATATCAAACTGTGCAAACTGGAAGAAAGGACACTAGATGGAAATATTCATAGTTAGGAATAATGGTGCATTTAATGCTCAGGCACACACAAGATGAAAAGCAGGCAGTACATGACAGGATATAAACTCATGTTTCTCTGATCAATAATTTACAGAGAGGCGATCAGGGCAGCAGCATCCACATCCCAGAGGATGTCCAAGGTTAATGGCATACATGCATTAATGGGCTGAAATGCTAGAGGTCGCTTGAGAAGGCATAATAGATATTAAGATGCTGTGAATGATGAAGCACGCAGAGAGCCCAGGGCGCTATGAGTCAGCGTAAAAAGACAAAATCCTCAGAAACACCATATGTCAAAAATGGCAAATCAAAATTTTAAGTACAGATTAATTAGTTGATTTCCTGCTGTTAAAGCTCTACAGTAGGTAATCAATAATTAAAGGCTGACACACTGACAGCTGCATATGCTTACCAGGATTTCACATACAGTGTGAAGACAAACTGCGCTATATGACGTAAAAGAATATTTGCAAAATTAAGAATGATAGCAGCAGCTGTGCTGTTTGTACTGACAATCGGTGTAAAATAGGCCACATTCACTGCTTTACTCTACAGCTGCTTACATCTGATTTTTCTCAATGTTTTTTTCACAGCTATTCTTGGATGTAACCAGTATCTGAGACCAATCTGAACTGATAGTAATGTTGAAAAGAGTTGTGTGAGGAGTGGCAGTCACTTTTCTGCATCTCGCTTTGAGCATGCTCTGATTTTCATACCTGCCCTCTATTTTGGCTTTAACTTAGGTTTTTTCCTCAGAAACTAGTCAGAGTATCAATTCCACCTCCTCGCGGCATTTTTTAAATTATATTATGCTCTTTTTTTTTTTGTTTGATTATTTTATTTTTTTGCCCATTAGACAGAAAACAATATTTGCTGAACCAAATGTTTAAACAAAGGCTTGAAAGAAAGATATTGTAAATTTCCTGTTAGTGGGATTCTGAGTTAAACATTTTTTACTTCAGAAATGCAAGCAGCTTTTTTTTCTTCTGCTGATTCCAGGTATAAATGTCTCAACAACTACTGGATGGAAAGAAATTTAATGAATGTCACCCTAAAATTGTTCAACTGGTTGAAATACTGAAGAGAGAAATTTTTGGAAAATGGGGATTCAGATGGGCTGGAACTTAGTTCTGTGGCAGACTACAGTGAAATGCTAATATTACGATGTAAAAGGGTAAACATAGGCATACAGGGCTGCTGCTAGCCATTTGGGGTCCTTAAGCAAAACTGCTTTGTGGTGTCCCCCATTTAAAAAAAATCTAGTAGTTATACATAGTAGTTATACATAATTATACATTCTGTGATGTAAAATTCTTTATTTGTATAAAGAAAGGAAGAATTTTACAGTATTTCAGAAGGCTATAAAGTGTGTAGCTTCAATTGTGTATTGATTATGATTAATCGTGATTATTTTGGTTTAAATTCTAAGCACGCACCACAATTTCATATGTTACTATTTAAAAGAAATTGCAAGAATATAATATTTTTTTCTTAATCAAAATGAGCAAATTCTGAATCTGAATCATAAAACTACAACATTTATTTTTTTCATGACATGCAGAACGGTGGCCTGTGTACTAAATTGTGCAGGACTTAATTCATCTTTTTGTGTTTGTTTCTTCCCTGATTTCTTTTCTGATTCCAGTTTGCCTTGCACGGTGGATCTGACATGAATAACACCTAATAAACTACACGTTGCAGCGGTCAGATGAGCTGCTGCTGTGGAGTGCAGACTATATTTAAATATTTATATTAATTTTATATATAATAATATATATTTATCTATATTTATATTTATCTATATTTAAAAAACAAGGCTTATGAGCCAGAAGAGCCAAAAGAGAGCCAGCAAAATAGACTAATTCACAGTCATGAAAATTGATGTTACTGCTGTTTCGGAGAAGAAACAAAGATGAAATAAAAAAAAAGATGAATTAAAGAGGTAATAAAAATCAGAAAGTGGCCCAAAACACATTCAGCAGTGATGAAGAAGCATTTATGCTCTCACACAAAAACCACCGGGCAGCGAGTAACCTGGCGGATGTCCGTCAGCTGATAAATGACACGGTACTGCGGTCAGATGACGCTGGCAGAATGCAGATGGAATAGTCAAATAAAGAAGATTAAATTAACCTTTTTGAACCCGAAGATCCTCAAGACAAGCAAGCATCATGTATATTTTGCATAATGACCCCAACTTCTTCTTAATAATAAACTGTTGCAGTTAATAATTCATGAAAAAAGTCATAAAAATGAATGGAAATTGGAGTTTATTCATTTAATTACCAATAAATCATATCAATCTCACTTAACAGTCTAAACACAAGCAGCCAAAACAGTAAAGTAAATCATTGATTGCAGCAATCCTCTTGCACACATTTCCTCTGGTAATGTGCACATAATGTCATTGTCATGTGTAGTGTTGACTTGATGCTGAGGGACAGATGCAGACTAGAAAAACCTTAAGAAACTGAGCAAAATGGCTTTAACAGGCCACTCTCACTCACACTCTCTCGGATCATTTCTTTTTTGTTTGGATTGCGTGCTAACGCAATAGTATTGCGAGGTAACGCGATAGTATTGAGCGCTAACACAATAGTATTAGAATAGAATAGAACTTTATTGTCATTACAACAAGTGACAGTAAACAGGCAGACTCAGGCAGCAGCCGCAGGGGCGCACCTATAGCACATGTGGGAAAAGATAACATTAGGAATAGAGCAGGATGAGGGGGAAAAAAAAGGCATCTCAACACTGGGCCTGAAGGGGCCCAATGTTGAGATACAAAAAAAACACACCTCAGTACATAAAAGCACATATTCAGACCGTCACAACATAAGAAAACACATGGTGGGGGGGAGTGGGAGGGAGAGACAGAGAAGATGGGAGGGGGCAGAGCGTCCATCTGCATAACATTTGATAATATAAAAAAAAAACACCTGTGTCCTTGCCTACCTGATCCCACCACTGCCACCAAATGTAAGGGACCGAGCTGGTGAACGACAAGGACTCAGGTGGTTTCAAAAGCAACGGGTTTTATTTACCCAAAAAAAAGTACTCACACACACAAAATAAAAGAGGTCAAATGAACAAAACAAAACCAAAAGGTATAACAGCAATTTAAACTAACTGTTAACACAAAGAAACCAAATTAACCTAACAAAGAACCAAAATGACCTAACAAACATGAAACAAAGGGGAACTTAAATACTGGCTCATCAAACCAGACTAAACACAAAAGGGGTTAACAAATACTAACAAATAAACTAAACAAAGTGACAAAACCTAAACAGTTACTTCACATATTACTTAAACAAAAAGAACAATAATACATAAAAATGTAACAAGAAAAAAATCTACTTAAAATCCAAAACAGATCAAAATATATAAAGAATATGGAGTAAATGATCTCCCCTCTGGAAGGAGCTGGCTTGGTACAGGCCCATGGCACTTCCTGCTCTTTGGCTTTGATCGGTTGTGCTCACTTCTGCCCCCAAGCGTTAATATGGCTCCCTCAGCACCATTAAGAGAAAATAATACACATTAAACAAATAAACAAAACTTAAACAGAGTTGAAAATACAATAGTGCTCTTTTGTGCGCGCTAACAAAAAGAGAACTAAAGCATTTCAGGTAAATTTAGACCAAATATGTAAACAAAATGGTGTTAATGTGTAAGTGTAGTGAGGTTACTGCCTTATACTGTGTGGCTGTAGGAACGGCCATCACAGAGTGGCTGCAGACAGACATATGACATGTAGACACACCTACAGTTTGAGGTATGGACCATTCTCACGTTTCATCACTGATCACGTGACTTTCACATCGGCGATGTTCATGGGCAAAAGAATCAGTTATTTTATTTTAAGTTATTTTGTGTTTATCATGCTTTATATCTTTAATAAAGTGTACTCATTGTCGACATGACATACATAGTCTTAAGGACAGAAAGTTTTAAGCCCCTGAGGACAGCAGATTCTCAGTACAAGTGGGAAAACAGAATGTTACATGCATGGCAAAGAATTCTTGGCTTTGCTAGAAAATGTGTATGGGTGATAGGTCTGGCAGTTTGTCTGTCTATTGTTTTGTATTTCCTGCTCCACTTTCTTCTACATCTCACAGGTGTACTGGACTTCCGAAAAATGGAAAAAGCCTCAGCTGACACACATTTATTTACAGCCGTGTGTGTGGGCGTGATAAGAAGATGGTCCTCCCCAAACGTCCGCCCACATTCGTTTAAAGCCTCGGAAAAAAAATGGACGAGCTTCAGACTTCTTAACCTGAACCACGTTCTGTTTGGTTATGTATTCTGAACCCAGAGACTATGTAATTATATTGCTTTTGATCTGTAAATAAATTGTTAACTTGATCCTTGACGTCTCTCCTCATTTCTGATTTACGAATCGCGCTGAATAGGTAAAGTTTTATTGGAGTCAGATATTTTATGTTAATGTTGAACCTATTCTAAATTCATCTGCTACAGTGCTCCGGTACAGCTAGCTTTTCACAAAAAAAAAAAAAAAAAGGTACATTTGTGTTGTGCCTTTGTATGGTACAATCGACATCCCAAGAATGGGATTTTCATATTTAACCAGAAACTTTGTCCATGACAGGGCGGGTCTAAGCACGCAGCAGTGTCTATCTTTTTCCACGTGTTGTGTTCATTTTCGTACTTTCTCACCACCTCAATCAGCTGCTAATTAAGACCTCAAAAAAGACCAAAACCAGTCCAACAAGGCACACAGATCTTGAGAAATGTTTATTTTTGTGAAATTTCCTGTTTTTGTCTTTGTGTTGCTTCCTCTGTGTAGTTGAGTTGTTTCCTGTTTTACTTTGAAGTTCCTGTTGGTACTTTTAATAAACTATTTATAAATTTTTTTTTTACATTTTGTTACTCCTGAGTTTATATTTTATGAATAAATCTGCATAAAATGAGACAAATGAGTCTTATGTCAAATATCGGTTGGTTCCACCAAATCTCACTCCAAGAATTACTGAAAGGTTGGCAGACATGATGATGCTTACAAATGCTGGTTAAAATGATGCAACTCCTTGTTTCTCTAAGACTTCAGAAACAAACAAAAAAAAACACCAGGACATTTATTAAGGAAATACAGGATTGTCGTCCAATGGAGGAGCAGTGCTACCCACAGCAGAAGTTAATTACCTCTTTCCCTCTTAAAATAAAACAAATAAATTGATTTTGTTGTTTGATTGGCAAATCAATATTTTTCAAAATGTTAATGCCATGCCACTTTGGTCTCATTCACCTGAACGTACAGTGCAAGTTCTTATCATATTATGATGCCATTATAAATGTTTTTTTTCTGTTTTTATCGGTAATGATAAATGCCTTAACAATTTACACAGGAAGGAACATTTCATGATGTCTAGCTGGGTTACAGGTGGGTCTCTTTGAAATCACTGTACTTTGCGGAGTGCTCTGGCTGGTCTAAGTTTGGTCTAATCTTCATGTTGTTCTTGTTTTGTCTTCAGTCTTCTCCGTTTTAGTTTTGTTGGCCCCTGCCCCTATGTAGATCCACCCCTGCTGACGCATATCACAGATGGGTCCTTGACCTAAGCCATTCTGTGATACATGAAATATCAGAAGGGGTTTAAGAACTGACCCCAGGGGAGATTCATTAAAGGGCTATTAAAGGGATTTCTTGTATTCTTACATCCTGGTCACAATCAGACATTATGTAGATGCAACAATTTCTTTTTTTATTGTTTTCTTGCCGCTGGACACACAACGATTTGGTGCATCATCACCACCCACTGGTAAGGAGTGTGGACCAGAGTGTCAGATGCTACAACTGAGTGGTTAATTGTGTGATATAGCAAATGGTGATACTGTACATGTAATTTCCATAAATTAATCTCTTTGCACAATAATTTTATGCCCTAAAAAAGTACTGGTCTGAAATCTGTGTAAACCTTATAAGATGATAAAATATAAAATACCTCAATAAAATCTGAATGTTTTGCAATCTTCAAAAAAAATTAGTGCAGCTGTAAACACTGCCTCATTTCTATATATGATGTGGTGGAAATAAACAAACCCCAAGATGAATTTAAGAGATCGAAAGGGAACTTGAAGGGGATCAGTAAAACTAAGTTCCAACTCAGACCGACTGTACCTGCTGTAGCTGTTTGCTTGTGTAACATTTTGCCAGCATCCCCAACTGCTGTAATTGGCTGCTGTTTGTGTGATTGTCTCACGTCCTTTTTCTTGACTATCAGACCTTTCGGTAATAATTTTGGTTCAGTGATCATTACTTGGCAGATAAATGTGTTATGGATTCACTTTTTCTTTGTATAAATTTATAAGAGTAACAGTGGTTTGTGTCTCCTTGGATTAGCTTTTCTATGGAATTCATCAAGTTATGGGGTTGTTTCTTGACAATGGCCACAATAAATTTTGTCACAGTATAGGTAAGTGAAGAAATGTCAGCATCCACAGAACACAGTGAAAAATGAAAGTAATGAGTGCAGCGTTTGTCAGTTTCAGCTTTCGGCACTGGTCTTCCACATGGAGCCTTTTCCCTGTGAACCTGGGAGGAGAGCTCTACAGGCTGCCTGTCAGCTGTCCCATGGTGCTTGGAAAGGGCTCCTGGTCTTTTTAATTCCCAGCCAATCTTCTGTCCATCAAACCACTTTATCCCTACTTTAGAGCTCAGCTCAGGTCCACACACTGTCACTTTTCTGACATATCTCACAGCCTGCACCTCGGCAATACTAAAAAATATTGTCAGCTCCTCCCCCACCCCTGACTCGCCTTCAACATGAACAACAAATCATATTTCCAAACTGGGTGTAGAAGCACAGCCTCCCACCTCTCCACACCTCATACTCTACACGATTGACTTCTTGGCAGCATGTGTGCATAATAGTCATGAAACCCCCAAAAATGAGAGATCTGGGTTTAGCTAATGACAAACCACCCCAAGCTTATCAGTTGACCCAAGCGGTTTCTTGGGGATTGTCCCACAGGAGGCATCTCATGTTGATTATAATGAGCTGCAGTGGATTCTGCACAATGTGCAGAGCCCTGCAAAGGTAAGGAAGGCGCTCCTCAAATGCTGCCATTCTCAGGAGATTTCCATGAATAAAGGATTAGCTGCAAGCTGTGAGTCAAGCTATGGTTCTTCCAGCTGCTTAACATATTTAAGGCTGAATCTTTTCACCAGCAAAACAGGCGGCTTGAAGCCAAAGAAGATTGTGCAGCAGTTTTGCACAGAAGAACTAGTTTGAGACGAATATAGGGGAGTGAGTTGCTAAAGCTTTCAAACAAAATGGTTCATTAGGTTTTAATATAGATTGTGTCAAACAAGGTGGACTAAACACATAACTTATTCCTTCCCATTAGGAATTTTTTCTGTTGCTATACAAAGTCATGCCTTAAAATGCATAATTGACATGTAATATTTTCTTTACAGTGACTCAATGTCATCTCAACACAGATCAAAAAGCTTCCTTATTGGTTTTGATTTAATCTTCCAGTGGTTAATAGATGAAGTTTAATAGTGCATTAAATTGGCTGAACCAATTAGCGAATACCTCTGATAAAAGATTGTGGCTCCCTGTAGGTAGTTCAATGAGACAGTATCTTGAAATACTCTTATTTTGGTAGTTTGATTTTCTTTGTTATGACACCCTGTTTGCTTTGAGCTGTTTAACAGCTGACACAACTCTAGTTTTATTACAATGACAGAATCCTGACACCTGCTGCAGCTTTAAAGTCAAAAAGAGCTCCAACTCCTGGATCTTATTCACCTGTAGATAGGGCAGGTAACATGAGACATCGTTTGTATTTTTTACTGTTGACCTGTTTTTGCCTGCATTCACTGGTTACGTCAGCTGGTAAGCAGGCACATTAAATGACTGCTGATCTGTTTAATGGACAAGAGAGTTGCTTGCATGGTTGAATTTTTGGGGATCACACTCCTCAGCCTTTTGACAAGGTCTATTCCGGGATCGTGGAGAGGAGGGTCTGTCAAATGTGTCAAACACTGGGTTCACAGTGTCCCATCTCTACACCCTCCTCAGGGTCCTGGAGGGGGCATAGGAGTTGGTCTGCTGGAACAGTGGCCCCACAATGGTAGAGAGAAACAAAGTGAACAAACTGGTGAAGAAGCCCGACTCTGTAATGTCTGGGTCACAGTCTCAAGTGTTTGGAAGTGTGTTTGTGTGTGTGTGTGTGTGTGTGTGGGGGGGGGGGGGGGGGACTGGAAGCTGATGACAAACTTTTCCCCCCTTCTGAACCTTTCTTCACTATAGATGTGTAAT
>JBAMHW010000003.1:1900458-1921191 GCA_037177495.1 Rhadinocentrus ornatus | reverse complement strand
GCATTACAGGAAATAAAGAACTTTATCACAATATTCTAATTTTCTGAGACAGTCCTGTATATATATATATATATATACACAGAGGAGTTAATGGTCCACTTAATGACCGCAAGGTGTCCAGGTCCTGTGGCTGAAAAACAAGCCCATATCATCAGTCCTCCACCACCATGCTTGATGGTTGGTGTGCATTTTGACCCTTTTGGTCTGGTCTGTCCAAAGTTGCTTTCAAAAGTCTTGTTCTTTTTTTAGATGCAACTTTGCAAACCAAACCTTGCTGCCATGTTCTTTTTAGAGAGAAGATTTTTTTTTGTTTTTGTTTATTTATTTCATTCAATTATTCAAAATAAATTTTAAAATCAAACATGTCTTCATCTTCATTAACTTTTTGAAATTGTGAAGTAAAATCTTATGTTGTCTGCCCCTTTTCCACTTAGCCGTCAATACAATGTAGATTTTCAACAAAAATACTTAATCAGATTAAAACAACCACAAATCACAACACTTCTTTTTATTTCTTTCCTTAGTGACTTCACATAGCACAACTCCAAATAACTGAAAAGGTTTTCTCCAGCAACTCTTCCTAACAAGCCGTTCTTCAGTCTGGAATCTAACTGGACTCACATAAACTTTAACATTCAACATGCAAACTGAGGCCTACAGTCTGAAACGTTGATGGGTTTTTTTTGTGCAGATTCTCTGACTATTGCATGGTCTTACTTTGGACATAAGTTCCTGGGAAGTCCATTCCTAGAAAGATTGTCAGATTTTGATTGTTTTCCACTTGTGAATAATCAGTTTTCTGTTTTATAGAGGAGCTCACACTGATAATGATCTATTAATCAACTGCATTTGATCAGCAGAACCCGGCTGATACTCCTTATTTCTAGGGATGTAGTAAAGCTGTGAGTTTTTCAGTCATATTCTCTTAATTTTGACAAGATTTTCACACAATTAACTTTCTTTCTTGAACAAATTATTACATGGTGTTTATGGGACATGCTTTTGTCCAACTGAGATTGGATTTACTAATTTTGAAACCTGATAAAGATCAGGCAATTATTCTTGTCCTAATTCCACAAATTTTAAAATTGCAACAGGGGTAGGTTGATCCCTGCATGACTGTAAAGAATATCCTCCGAGAACATGTGCTTTGACATTTCTTATAAGTTAAACCTAAAATTCTCTTGTCAACATCCCTGCACCTGCAAAAGATCAGAGATCTGAGCGAAAAGATTCAGCGATCAAGCTTCAGGGATTACTTTCACCTTTAATTAAGTGCTGCTGTGCTTCATGAGAGAATAAATAGCAGGGAGACATATTAAACCTAAAGGCTTAGAAATACCAGCAGGTCTCAGGAGGGATCAAGCAAACATCAGCGATGGTCAAATCAGAGCTTAGCCGATTAAAAATCCCCCACATCAACACGTGGTCTTCTTTCTGTCCTCGATATCCTCTGCTGGCATTACACGCTGGGTTTATGTAACACCATCTATTCTTTCCTCGATTAGACAAAAAGTCAGATGCAAAAATTTTTGCCAGCATTTAAAAAGAAGTTTGTTCACAACCAGAAATCTTTTTAAATATATATTTATTAATTATTTAAAGGGAAAGAGGAAGGTAAAACGTGTTTTACTTCCAGATGTATTCAATCTTTCAGTTTTCACGATAGAATAAAACAATTTCCTACATTAGGTCTAAAAAGAACTGTGAGTGCTTTTTGCTTTGTGAGGATATAAATCACCATTTAGAAATAGCAGCTTTAACCTGATGTTGAAGACAGATAAAACACAGAGGATCACCAGAGTCATTAGTGTTCTTACTCCAAAGAACAATGAACAGCAGAACCAAATTTCCTGCCAGTCAAAATAAGGCTTTATTAGATCTTTCCATCTGGAGGAAAGTGGAAGTCAAAGTTCCACCTTCTGCTGGAGAGGCAGGAATCGTTCATTCACAACCTCACTGACATTTCTGACTGTGCTGATTATGATGTGACATTTCTTTTCTCTTCATGTATTTATTTATATGGCAGCATTTACAGGAGTAAATATGCCTAAAGTTGCACGTGTTCAACATCACAGCTCAATAGATGGAGAAATTTTCTAACCCCTTGGTGTTCATTTTCTTTCTTTTCATCCAACTAGGTCACTTTATATATTTGCTTTTATTCACTCATGTGTATGTTTTTATTCTTAAATTATTTTATTGTAATTAAATTATTTAATATTACATTTTTTTTATTTATGCCTGTCTTTTTGTTTTTCATTTTTTTATTTTCTTTTTATATAATTGTTCATTAAGTCAGGCATTTAGAGGTTAATTTGTTTCTTATAAAAACAATTGTAGTGGATGGTACTTTGTGAGCCAATGATTTTTTTTTCTAAGATAATAAAGGGAACAAAGACATAATGAAAAAAATTGTATAAATTTTAAAAACAACATTGGGCTGAATAACAATGATTATTGCTATCTATTAATTTTCTCTTTCAATGTTTAACAAAAACAAACAACAAAAAAATATGTTCAAACACATTATTATTTCTTGATTAAAACATCAAATTATACAGTTTAGTGGTTGAATGTTATACTTGATTAAGATTTAACTTCTTAGACAACCCCAGTAAGTCGGCTCAAATTTGGATAAAAAAAATGGGAACAGAAATGGCTCATTTCTGTTTTAAATGGTTAAAAAAAGGAGGAAAAACAGGTGGTTAAAAATTAAATAACTTTTTTTTTATGTATTCTCATCTGCGACTTCATCAGTTCCACTTGTTCATGTGCTTGTTAATCCAAATATCTAATCAGCCAATCACATGGTAGGAACTCAACACATTTAGTCTTGTAGACATTCAACCAGATCTCAGTCCAGTAGCGCAGCTTTGGGATGTGGTGGAACGGGAGATTTTCATCATGGATGCAGCAACTGTGTGATGCTGTCATGTCAATATGGAGCAAAACCTCTGAGGAAGGTTTCCGTCACCTTATTCCATCTATCACACCAAGAATGAAGGCGGTTCTAGCAAAGTGGACCTAATAAATTGGCATGTGAGTGAATATTTATTATTTTGGCTCTAGTCACAATGGTTCATTTTCAGTGGTTTATGATCTTTTATGGATAAACCAGAATTAGCCACTAGCTGTATTTGTTATAAATGAGTTGTGTTTTATCAAGTCAAATACAATCTCCTAAAAAAAAAAAAAAAATGGATACCTTCATGTTTGTAACATTTAAAACTCAGCTTTAAAAACTACTCACATGCAAACTGGACTTTTGCCTCCCTGCTGACGATGGTCCCAAAAGCGTTGGTGGCAATGCACTGATACACCCCTCCATGATTGATGAAATGAGGGTTATTGATCAATAGGTTCCCCTCTACAAGGCTGTAGTTTAGATCTGAATCTGTGTTTATATCTCGCCCGTCCAATTTCCACCTGTAGTTACAGTAAATCAGACGTTGTTCATTCAGCTTCAACTTCCCAAACAGGTTCCTAAAACATCAATGTGTCAGAAACTTCAAAACAGCCATAAATCAGCCAAAAACATGCAAGGTTATTAAGCAAAAATTTAAATGAGGCTTGTTGTCATTGCCACTGCACATTACCTTGCAGGTAATTAAAGTGCAGTCAGAGTACTTACCTATAATTTGGGGGTGGATTTCCCTTTGCTTTGCAATTAATAAAGACCAGCTTATCACCAGTGCTCATTGGGAAAATGCTGTCACTGGGCTCCTGTGTGAAGACGGGACCGTGGCGGGCATTTTCTGCCCCCCAAAAAAAGAAAAAAAAAGCATTAGTTGTACAATGACACAGAGCAAGTGACACTGAATTAATGCAAAAAGAAATTACCCAGCGCTCAGGAAATTGTATGTAAACTCTACACTTATTATAATCAGCTGCCAACACGGCTGTTTGAGCAGATCTTTCTTTTATTAAACCCTCTTGTGCTTGTGTCTAGAGGCAGATGTCACATTGATGACAGAGCAATTAACAAGATAACCCTGTATCATATCATTCAACTGGCACATTCCGCAGGCTGCAACTCAGCCGTGAAATAGTCTTTTATTTACCTGTCCTCATCAACAAGATTTATATTCTAAAAGTGATTATAAGAGGCTAAATGCTGATAAGGTGACAATACAAAAGTGTTCCTGAATCATTTATGCTTTACAGAAATTTAATAATGAACAACAACAATAATTAAAGCCGCAGCATCCATCGGGTCCGAGCTCCGTGGCCCCCTCCACCCGTCTCGTACACCTATTTAGCTTAACTCGGCCCGGTGAACCTGTGTGAGGATTTTTGATAGCATGCTAATATGCTAGCTAACATGCTATGTAATGTTCTTATTGAACTGGTTGCATGCTAGCTAACATGCTAACATGCTTGGTAATATGGTAAAATGGCTAGCTGAGAATGTAAAATGTTGATTTACATAGTTAGAATTTTTGGCTAACATGCTAACATGTTAGCATGCTAGCTAAAATGCTAACATGCTTAGTAATATGGGGTGTGTCCCAAACCGCGCAATTCTATACTTCGAACACTACATTTAAGTGTTTAGTGCGCTGACACAGAAACTTCAGTAAAAACGCAGTGCACTGAAAGTACCCGTTTGCTGCCCTAAACTAGCCAAAAATCTAGTGCGAAACGATGGACACTACGCGCACTAAACAGACGACATCTTGCTGACGTAGCGGAAGGGGAGGGACTTTCAACCAGTTTTCCAGAGCTGAATAATGGCGGCCAGCGACTGAGCGGTACCGATGCCGGCGGAGGCTGTTTAGGACAGATGTAAGTATAAAGTTATTCTGTCATAATTCTAATATAAACGGCAGCATGCTGCCGATCTCTTCTATTCCTGACAATAGTTATGGATCAGATCATTTTTTTGGAGGCTGCGGTTTTACTGAATCAGTACAGTTAGCGCACGTAAATGTCAGCAGTTTTTTAGCCGGTTATACGGACAAAGATAGGCTATAAGTGTTAGAAATAATTAATTCTATATGTTATGTATGTTTTTTCATCGTTGTTGAACCTCCAGATTAAGCACTGCAGTGTCTGTGGCGTAAACGGTCGTTGATCTGAAAACTGATCCGCTGGTTAGAGAACCGGTTTGTTTTCATTATGATTCTCCACTGCCAGGATAAATGTCTCGTTGTCCAGGATGAAAAAAAAACAACCTCTGAGACCCCCTGACTGATTAATGGTGTAATGTTTACATGGTTCAGCAGCACAAATCTGCATGGGGGCTTTTATTTAGAAAATTACCGAAAGCTTTTACACTGCTTCCATGTGACTTCCTGTCAGTCCCTATCTGAACTGTTGAGCGTGGCACATTCTGATTGCGTGCTCTGTCAAAGGTGTTTCTGACACACGCATCCGGTGGGAACCAAACCGTTGACTAAAATAACTGTACAGATTTGGATGCAGCGGCACCGCTGTAACGCGGTGCACACGCACCGGGTGCAAATTGAAGTTTAGGGTGGATTCACATCAACACTTCTGATGTGAATCCTAGTTTGCTCAATCGGACAGTCCAGCTTGTTCCTGGAGGTGTAAATTTACAACCAAACTCTGATACAGATCAAAGAAGGGAAAAATGGCGTAAAGTGGACTAATGCTTTAAAAGCTCTGATAGAAACACGGTTAACCCAAAATTGTTAGGATTTGATGCAGCTTCATGTTTCAATTATTAACCAGTAAATGAACTGAACTGATGAGGCCATCGCCCCATCTCTTCCCCCGCCTACATACGTTTATGCACCTGTTGTGTATTTGGTGTATTTCTGTTTTACAGCACCATTTACAGGTCTGGCATATGTACCACAGGGTCTCTAGTGGTTTTATGTGGACATTTCTTGAAATTCCATTTTTATGTCAAACTTTTTAAAAATAAAATCAGTTTTGTCTCAGCATGTAGCCTCGGACTACCGGCGCATGAAGCTTGTTAGATACTTTACAAGAAGAGAGAACCTAGTTATTTCACACTTCACAAGAAGCTTCATCCGCCATGGGGCAAACTTGTGCACGCAGCAGTGTCTTGTCACTATATGCCACATGTTCTTCTCACCACTTTGACCAGCTGTTCCTTAAAATTAGGCAGCCAACCCTTTGGAATGCTTTGCATCAGCGGAAAAGCAGAAATGATATCTTTCCACCCCATGTCTTTCTACAATAACCACTCCCACTTCAAATTTCACATAATTGCTCTTGGAAGCCACACAAGAAAATAGTGATGCGTGATACTGATGTGTTGAGAAAAAGCCACCAGAACTCCAAAACCAAAGCTATAAGAATATAATTACACCATATTTTTGCCTGGAGAAGAAGAACAATATTCTCCGTTCTCGTGGGGTATGTAACGGCCTTAAGAATGAACTTGAACTCATCTTTTCTCATTTGACTTGTAACAGTCTTTCTGTCAACAGAAGATCACTTCGGTTTTGGAATTCTTTTATTCAACTTTAGGGCCTACATGGTCAAGCACCACCGTACAAAGTTTTTCCAGGAGCACAGTTCCCTCATACATCATATAATGTAAAATGGGACAAGTTTAGCACCACCAGGACTCTTCAGAGGCTGGGCAATGTGGCCAAGCTGTGAAACAAAACAACTTGAATGAAACTTTCTCCTGAGACTGGAGTGACAGTTCAACTTTCAGCACAACAGTAAACTGAACAGACCCAAGAGAGCTTGAAAGCAGCTTGAGGGAAAGTCTCTTAGTCTCCTTCAGCTATGCTAAAGCCTGTTTTTAAACACAAAAGAACATCTGTTAAGAGACCTAAGGAAGGCAGTTCACAGGTGCTGTTAACAGAAGTTTAAATCAGGTCTGCCAGCAAGCAAGGAGTACACCAGGATTCTAGGTGAGAAAAGCCTTTAGAGATTTACCTGAGAGAGGTTTAAGTGGCAAAGGAGCCAAAGGAACTCCTCAAAAGTACAGGAATAGTATGCATACTTTTGTTGGGTTATGAAGTACCAATCTTTATTTACACCTAAAATCCAAAAAAGTATTCAAAAACTTATGCAGAAGTTGTAGGTAAATGAAATAGAAAACACAGACAGAAACAGTTCTATGCTGAATTACACGTCAAAAATAATTGGAAAGATGGACAAGCAACCCAGCTGCCTAATTTAGTTATGCTTTATTTCATCATTATTTCAAAGCAAGTGGGATAACTTTGTTAAGCTGTTTACAGGGGAGCTTGGATAATCAGAACAGTGCTCTACTCTGGTTATAATCTAATTAGTACAGAGCCTGTAAAGCTGTTGTCTATGTGAGGTTGCTCGAGTGGGTGCTCGGTCAGGCTTGTTGTTTTGGTTGGATCCAACCAAACCATCAATACACAGGAGTAATTAACTGACAGTGCACTAATTAGTCCTGTGAAATCTAAAATTTCTTTCCTAGATGCACACTCACACAGCGGCACCCACCCTCTCTGTCCCCTGACATCAGGTGTCACAAGATGAGTTGCACACTGCTCACGAAAAATTACTCCTTTTTACATGAGAGGATGAGATCTTTCTTTTTTTTCTTCCTTTTTTTTCCCTTTTACTATTATACACATCTCTAACCTTGACTAGGACAAAGCGTGCTCCCTCCCACATCATCATCATCATCATCCTAATGAGAGTGGGAGTCTTTGCCTCAGGTAAGGGCCTTGTTTCTCTTGCCACTGAGGGAGGTTCGTCATATTCCATCCTGCCTGCAGTGTCCTCTAAATTAAACAAATTAATGAACCTTTAATAGATGGGCAATTTCACCTGGGAAATGACTGGGTGCTTTGCGTGTCTGCTTGAGAACAGGCTCACCATGAAATCACACCAACTACATTGACCAATAGTACATATGAACTGGCACATATATTCAGATAACATCTAATTAGGTTTCGTGGGAACGCATGCAAATGTGAAGCCTATAGCAGGTATGCAGAATGTATACACTGCATATGGTGAACCTTCATCTCCAAAACCCTCCTTCTCTTCTCTGCATCTGCACAGTTCATGATATACCTCAGTGAAAATGCTGACTTGAGATGAGATGCTAAATCAATGGAAATGGAAGCATAAATATAAATAACAATAAAAGAGACTCCACTCCATATGCTGTATAAATTTCACTGTATTTGTGTGATGGCTTGTAATCGGTTGGCTTGAGCTGGGTATACAGTATATCCCTTAAATATGGCTGTCGACAGTAAATCTCTTGGCTGCACAAGTTACGCAACCAAAAGGTAAAGTGATGGCTCTTAGCAAGATTTTAATGCCTGAGCTGTAACTCATGCAGGTATGATAAAAACAAAGACTGATGTTATTCTACTCGTCACTCAAAGGAAAAGAGAGGATCAGCATACTCGGCATCTACGTTGTCAACGGAGTACAGAATAAATGAGTGTTAAGAAAAGAGTGAATGTGTTTAACAGCGCGTGTCCCCAATTCATGTAAGTGTCAGCAGATGGACATAAAGCAAGAAAATTGCATAATAAAACAGGGAGGCATAAAAAGAAGAATGAGTACTCTGCCATGTGTTGGTTTCCCTGTAAGTCTAACATTGTGTCAAACTGTAAGTCAGATAGGCTCTGAAAGGAAATCTATTCAAATTCATAGTCTCAGCTATTAATCCCCCGAAACTCTAAGCTGTAAATTTCATGATTTTTCCTATTTAGTTCAATTAAATTGAATTCGATTCAGTTTTATTTGTACAGTATCCATTAAAAGCAAGTTTTAAAGGTACAGTCCAATTAATCCAATCATAACCCAATTCACTCACAGTAAAATTAAACAAGTTGGCTTTATTAAAGAAAACATGAAAAATTGTTGCCTTAAAAAAATGAAAAAACGTTTTCATTAACAATCATGCTAGCTGTCACCTGCTAAGTTGAAGTCTATCTCCTGAAACAAACAATTAGACACGTAAGCTGAGTATTTAAATCAAAAGCTTTGAGTTTGTGGAACTAAAATGAACCTGATAAATCTGAGTATGCTGTAAGTTCATGTGGTTACAGAAGAAACCTGATGCCACATAAATTAGAAAAGATTCTTCACAAAATCTTTTATTTTAATTACAGAATGATTTTAAGTTCACTTAAAGTAAATAATAAACTTAAGATTGTTCTTGTTTGCAGCCGAAACGTGGAGTGGACATGTTTTTGTTTTGTATGTTCTTGCAAAACTAATGCCTCTATGACATTTTTAAACACAGGGATGACCAGTAACTTCGAGCAGACAAATGACACTTTCAAAATTCAATTAAACATTATTCATTTTTACCATCAATCAACATTTTAACAGGTGAATTGTATTTGAATTATCATAAAATTCTACTGAAATGAGGTCAGTATGGAGACTGAGAAACATTTGAGCCTCTTTGACGACAGAGATTGTCAAGGGTGGCATGAGATTAGCCCTTTTCAAAATGGCCAATATTGGCCGTTGTTTTGCCAATAATACGCCGATTTAGTCTTACTTCATCATAAAACAGTAAATGCTGTTAAGTGTTGGAGTCTGCTGAATCATGTCCTTGTGGTGACTGTCCACTAGATGGACAGATGCACGGACTCCATTCAATCCCACAGCCGTCCCCCTGTTTTTTTAACAGGATTAGCTAGTAGCTAGCCGGGTTACATTAAAACAGTGGTCTAAGTGGAGTTTCCCAATAAGGAAGTTTAATGTTGTACAATTAATGACTCAGCATGTCTCCAGTTTCAGTTTAACTCTGTTGGCCATGTGTAATGACTAGTGACGCGTCCTTCGTTGTGTCGGTCAGCTTTTTATTTATGTGCATTGCTAAAGTTGTGCTAAATTAGCTTAAGGCGCTCCCCGTTTGATTTGGCTAACTGCTGCAAGCGGAACTTCAGCCACAATCATGATGTCAAGTCTCCATTAGTTTTACTTAGTCAGAAAATACTAAGGGGACAGGCTGTAACAGCGACTCACTATGTGTTACAATTAGTGCCAGACCATGTGTGACCATTATATATATCTCTATCAAAGATGACAACTTTTTGACATTTGAGAAAAAAATATCTGTTTTTTATTTTGGTTCATATATGATACATGCCATGATATCTTTCATGTCAAAGAAAATATTGGAGTAAAGAAAATGCAATTTACCATTGAAGGGCATCAGAAAGCTGCATAAATATTGTTTTGCTACTCATGTTGGTTATATAAGGCATACACCTTATATTTTTCTAACTGTACTTTAACCTACTTCTCATTTGCATCAGCAAGAAGTACAAAGCAAGATATATTTAATTAATTCATCATTCATTTATACTATTCATTTATAGATTGACTTTTTTAAGGTTATTTATGTTAATTTCCCAGTTATTTAATGCTTTGTTGCATGTTTTTGGATGAACATACAAGGACAAAATACTGTGAAACAGTAAAACGTTCTGCCTGTAATTCATATTTTGTTGGTGTAAGCATTAATGAACCAAAAAATTTTTTTTTTTAAAAATCGGATTAGTAATCGGTAATCCGAATTTTTTTTCTGCCAAATATCGGAATCAGTATCAGCCTCAAAAAAATCCATATCGGTCGGGCCCTACATGAGATGTTGTGTCTTTGTTTTTAACATTTTTTATTCAATGAAATAAATTTTTATTGTTCACCATAACACTGAGAATCGAATTTTGAAAAAAAATATATAATCCACTTTCAAGTAATATTTTCTTTATTTTCCATAAGGTTCCCAATGTTTGTTAAATTCAAAGAATTGCATTTGTCAGTGTTGTTTTCATTAATTCATTACATTAAATTTTGTAACTGACGAAGTACCCGATCCGTTTCTTTTAGCACTGCTGACAGCAGCATTGTTTGTAAACAGCGACCACTTTTTTTTAGTTTTTAATTCCTTTTGAAACCCAGTTTTTTCAGCTTACGCACCTTCTTCAGGGAGTGAAACAAACTCAATCCATAAAGGGAAGCGTTTTGGAAATTTAAATCATAGACCACAAAATATCCAGGTTAATGAGGAGTAAGGTTTTAATGCATTTAAAACAGTTATTGTCGGTTTTGTGTTGTTTAGTTTTTTTGTATTCTTTTCATTTACATTTTCTAGAAATTAGGGTTTGGTGTTCTCTTTTTTTGTGTGTGTGTATTTTGTTTTGTTTTTTCTTATTCATGTGGGTCAAACAATGTATTTCCTATTGTATCTGCATTTATGCATCAACTGTTTAAGTTTCCGAGGCGAAAAGTACCATTGATGGAAAATTCCTTTTGCTTAGTGAATTTCTATTGATGGAATTACTCTCCAAATACCTCCCTTGAAGGCGAATGTTTTAGAGAATTTTGATATAATTAGGTCAATGTGATCATTTTCACAAATTCCTAAGCTAAGGAATCTAATGGATTGGACCAATGTTTCCTTTGGTTTCAATCCCCCGTTCGGAACATGCGGTCTAAGAGGTCTTAAACAAGGAGCGAAAGAAACCAGCAAAATCCGACTCAGGAAGGGCTGCTATCTGCCTCACCTAGTTGGGGGTGCAAAGGACAGGATCAACAAGTACCTAGCAGTCAACCGTCAATGAACTCTGCTTATGCTCTGCTTATGCTCCACAGCTCTTGCAGCCTTCAGCTCTCCAGGCTATTATGATACAATGTTACAACTTCTTCCACCTATATGACAGAAGTTACACTCATTAATTTATCTGGACCCGCAGTTTGGAAATACTCTGCTAAACTCTCCAAAGCTACATTGTAATCAGATTTAAATTTTTTGTCACATTTTCTTGTAAAACTTGGGAGTAGAATGTCCAGATGCAAAAGCTATTAAAATTAGGAGCTGTGAGGCCGCTATCGCTCCTATTGTAATAAAATTAGAAGGTAAACATGCAGAAAAAAGCAAACCTTTCCGGGGAAAGATGCATGCATATCAGGTGTCATGAAAGGCGACTTGTCTTGGCATCTCACCAGCAAGGCACTCTTTGAGTGACAGAAGGATTAACAGTTCCCATGGCAACAACATCTTAATTTTCCAAGGTTAAAGATTCTCCGTCTTCCCATCCAGTTGCCAGAGAGTGGAGAATTCTTCCAGGGCAAATGCTTCTTCGTGTGCACTGGGAAAAGACAAAGAGGGTATATGAGTACTGTGGACATGAGGAGATCCAGTCTGCACCAAGCCTCCTGGAAATAAAAAAAACTAAAAAAAGGCTTGGGCTTGTGGAAAATCGGTGGGCCATTAATAATTCATTCAAACGAATGAGCAGAGCTTAAATCCCATGCTGTAGGGTGAGCCAGCAGCTGATACCGAGGGATAGTTAGTGTATACGTACATATTGCAGCTACACTATCTCCATGGAGCAAGTGAGGAAAAAAAGAAGGAACAGCAATAGATGAGCAGAGCTTCCTGCCAGCATTAAGCTTTCTACAAACTGATGGCTGAACATATATATTTTGGAAAAATACATAGTATGTTATGATCACAGCATTTCTCAAAAGAAATATCACTGAATGAAGACAAACTATTTAAGCTGAGGTAAAGAAAATCAAATACACATCTTGTTTAAATCATGGTATCAGACACTAAAATATATTTGGCCAAAAGTGTTAAGTTATATATAATGATGATACAAAAATAGCTTTGGTTTGGTTTGTATTTTAACATGCATGCGTGGACGTAACTTTGGCACAGGTTCTTAAAACCTTATAAACTCATTATGATTATCATTTTAGTGATTTCCATTTGAACAAGTCAGTTTCCAAGTTCCAAGTACAAAAAATAATCTGGATGCCATGAAAAAGGTAGAGAAACCTCACCAGCCATGATTTTAAAATCTAATATGATCTGCATGACCATATAGACCATATAGTCTGCATATAAAAAGTAGTGATAGCTGTAATAGTTGTAAGCTTTTAGTAGCTGTTGGTTTGTGATTTGTTAAATAAGTTGCATGCAAAAAACTGTCCGACATCAATCTGAAAATATCTGTTTTTTTTATGTGCTAATTAAAGCGTAATATCTTGCTTAATATCAGTTTACACTGCCAACGACTAGCCTGTTCTTTGCTAACAACAACTGAGAAGCATTTTAGCGTATTTAGCTTTAAGATGCTTTAGGTTACTGTTTAGCTTCACTTTTACTGCTTTTATCAGCACCACTTTTGAAAAACAGAGGCCTTTTTTAGGATGCAGTGAAGCATTTTTCAGCTTACTGGTCTAATAGTTTATTTCAGGAGATATACTTAAACTTAGCAGGTGACAGCTAGCATGACCTCCAGTCTGAGAAAACTTTCTTCTGGTGGAATAATGTGTAAGCACTGGTTTGCTTGAAACATCACAATTTAATTTTAATAGTGTGTCAAGTTGAACTTTAAATGCCCTCAAAAAAAAGGAAATACAGACTAATTAAAACATATTTGTTAACTTTTTTTGGTTTGTTTTTTAGGGAGTTTTAAGCGATGAACAAATTACGTATGTTTAGTTCTGCAGCATGTTGGGTGCCACCGATTTGAATAATTCTCTGGTGGATCTTATTTAACTATATGAAGAAATAGTCTGGGTTTCCCTGCTTAGACAGCTGCCCCCGCAACCCGACTCTGGATAAGCGGCAGAAAATGGATGGACGGATGAACAAATAGATGCCACAATCATGGGTTGGACGAGATTCCATAGATAAATTGTCATGTGCTCAGAAAACTACAAAATGTGGGCTACAAATGGAGAACAGCGTTGCCAAAATGATCCAATAAAAAGATTGTAAATTCAGGTACAGTATAAAGAGTCTCCACAAGGTCTACAAAGGTAATTTAATAAATTGATTGACCGCGTTGAAACAGAAGAACACTCAAAAACCTACAAAAAAACATGAAAACAAATGATTCCCAGGTTCTGGGCAGTGATACATTTTGTTAAGACCAACATTAGCAATGCCATATATATTACCTGCAATATATGAAGTGATAGTTCTGGTATCAAGTGTATTAATGATGGTTTACACTTCTGTACCTAATGCAAGTAAGGCTACTTAGTTTTAGAGCATGAATAAAAGAAAACTTCTAATTGGAATGCAGCCATCATTATTACACCTGTGCTTGTCTTACTTTAAAGGCAGCTGTCTATGCAGGATTGCAGCCTTAATTCTGATGAATCTTTTCTACATTATTTCATATTTATGAATGTTTTTGTTTTTCTTTGTTAACATCCGACAGTTAATAATATCGAGGGAGATAAGTGGAAATCATCCCGAGTCTTTCCACATTTGAATCATGACCACAGTACGTGTCAAGACCAGATACGGTTTTGACTCTGAAATGGAGTGCGGCCATTGATGCAAATTGCTGCAGTCGAGCATTGAGGGTTTAAAAGAATGTTATTTGCTTCTGTGAGCTTTGCGTCATGCCTGCTGATGCAGCTGTGACTGCATTGATAAGGAGCCGAATCAGCCGAATAGACTAACAAGCTTGTTATTTTTCAGGAAGGAGGGAATGCATCCGGCCTCACATTATACAAAAAAGTTCTCAGAGCACGTTTAAATCCTTTGTGCATAATATTCTGAAAAAAGATATAGATTTTTAAACCCAAAGAATTACTGCCCACAAAGAAGTGTTTTAAGTTGAGTGTTCATCAGTTAACACCCTGGAGATTATTGTTGTACCTTTACATTGTCATTCTTCTATGCTATTCTTCTACATGTTTTCCTCTTTCCTTTGTCCTGTTCTGTCTCTAAATAGGGTCAGACAGATGCATGTAACAAAACTGAACAAAGCACCAATCATGAATGAAGACAGAGGAAAACATGCATTACTGGTGCAGGGAGGACTTAAAGTAGATTTATTCTGCTGTACATTATTTATTCTTACAGGGCTCAATAAAGATCATCCACGCTTCATCTTGTCATTCATCGTTATTGATTTAGTTTCTACTTTTTTAACCTTCTGACTTTTTGTTTGTCATTCTGCCCAGACTTGTCACAGTTCTCAGTCAATTATAGGATTGACCAATGATAGAATATTTGCTAGATGATTTCCTCATGATTTCCGCCTGAGTTGATATTTTTCTCTTCCAGACAAAACCAAAGCAGAAACTTTATCCATTCAAGAAGAGGAGAAACATTCTTTAGTTTATGTGGGCGCTGTGATAAATAATTATTTCAGTAACATTTGCCTCATGTGTTTTTAGACTACTTGGGAGTCTAAAGTAGTTAAAAGTTGATTAAGTTGCTGGATGAAGATATTCTAAATAAATGACTGAACTGTATATATAGTAATTACACTGAGAAGAAGGGTTTTTATCTTTGGAGTCTAAGAAATTCTAAATCAATGTGAAATGTTTTCCAGATGTGGTTTTCTGTAACGAATGCTGTTATTGACCTTGCTAAGCAATATGTAAGCTGAGAACAAGAAAAAATATTGTATGTTAATAGTGTTTTAGTGCTTTTCACTTAACATAAAAGTCTTTTTCACCCTATTATAACACTGTCAGATTTTCATAGCGGCAAAACTACATATTTGTGCAACCTTTAGCTGTCCTGAGAAGATGTGCAAGTGAGGTTTCAAAATGACATCCTTTATGATCTCATTGTAAAGGGTGGGGTTTAATTTCTAACCCTACTCAACTGATGCTTTTTCCCAAACTCAACCAGCAAGCAAGAACAAAAAGCGAAACAATAGTCGGAGGGTCATGGAGGCACATTCTGAGAGAGACACAAAAAGAGGCAGCGCAGTAGATGGTGGTGGTGCAGGATTCGAATTATGGGGGAGCTCCCCTAAAGAGATTCAGCTGATACTTTAGGGGGAGCCCTAAAAATGGCGCGGATGATTCGTTCTGTTTGCTTCAGTACCGTGGACAGCAGCATTGGTTGTGTGCTGTGAGCATCCACACAACCACCGGATGTGCTTCTTCTTGTGGTTAAAGATCTCTCCATTGCTCTTTCTGAATAAACAAGCTGCCTGCAGTATTCTTTTTTTGATAGTAACCATATTTTTGACCGCACTAATATAAATGCACGTGCATGTGACGTGTGAAGTAGCGGTGCATGTGCGAAAATAAGGCTCCCCCGAAAGCCTCAGTGTAATTCGAGCCCTGTGGTGGTCTGTGTGGCCACCACCATCTACTGGTTTCTCCTCCTTCTTTTTTGCTGGTCATACGTTAGCTATGGTGAACAACTCTGCCCCACAGTTTCCCTGATCCGTTTGGTGTGTCAGGTGACACACCTGCAAGTTCTCTGAAAACAAACCAAAATATGCAAGTAAAAGATATCAGGAAGTATCCCTGGCTCAGAATGAGGCTTGTTTACCCCTCTTTTTAATCCTCCCCACCTCCAACAGGTCAAGGGAGATGTCCGCCCATCCTGGGTCTGATTCTGTTTCTGATTGAGGTTTCTCTTTCTGATAAAACAGAATTTTTTCTCTCCACTGTCACCTGCAACTGCATGCTCAGGATGGGGAATTGAACCAAAGAGATTGTATGCAAGCTGTTGGTTTTCTTAGCATGGCAACAATTTTTTATATATAGTTATATATAATAGTTTGACTAATGTGGATCTGTTTTAATCAGGTTATAAGTGGACTATAAATAGGATTGAACTGGATCTGTAAAAGTGTCTTGCGATGACTTGCTGTACAAATAAAGGGGAATTGTACTGAACTGAACTGAGACTGCTTCTGACTAAAACTGTTCCAGGTCAGCAGTCTCAATTTAAAGAAAATAATCAATGCCACTCACATATTTTTATTTCTTACAGTTTAAATCATGAAATCTGCTACTAGCGAGCAATGTCTGTCTCATGCACACCTTTTGATCCACCCATACTGGAATAAAATAATGTCTGTTGGGCTACACTTTTGCCAATTAGATTTAGTGACTTTTAGACCTCTTCAAACCCTCTTAGCAACTTTTTCTTGTTGTTCTTGAAATCATGATGACTAAAAAAGGAGTCAACCTTTTGAAAAATCTTAATTATGTTTCTTTCTGTGTCAGATGGTCCATTTCTTCTTCACCTCATTTCAGTAAGTGCAGGGGGAGCAACATAAGTGAATGTGAGCATGAACGTGAGAGTCAGGAAGATGAAGGCATTCTTCAGATGACTGAAATTTTTATCACATGCTCACAGCTACATGAAGAAAAACCTGGAGAGGTTTTCTATTTTGATTATGGTCTTTGCCCTTTAAGACCGACTTGTCCTTTAAGCGCCGGCATGTCACTGTTTGAATGCCTGCAGAACTGCAACCACATACTATAAGATAGAGCAATATAACTTTTTGCATATTAATCCAAAAGAATTACACTTAAATAACACATTAATTTCTTCTGAAGTTTTAATAGCCAAAATTGTTTAAAATTTTGTTATTGTATTTTTTATTAATGTGATCAACTACGAAAGTTGCCGCAACAGGCGCAAAACAGCAGAATTTAAAAATAAGGATTTAGTGTGCTTTGTGGTGTTGCCACAGAGAATTTCGAAGCAGAGCAGGAAGGTCACAAACACAAAATAAAATTTGACCTGATGGAGATACAGATATTAGTGGATGAGGCAAATAAAAATATTGCTAAGCTCCAGCAATGAAATCTAAATGTCTCCAGTCTCCAGGGATTTCGACATGGAAAAGTCATTTTTAAACAACAAATGCATTTTGGTAAAACTACAAGATGAAACCAGATGAGGTTAGGAAGAGGTGACAAGATGTAAGACGAAATTTCAAAACAAATTGCTTAGAATTAAACCTCAGCAAACAAGACAGGCTGCACAGGAGATGCCTCTGACTTTAGCAACTGGTGCAGCTCACTTACTGTGAGGAGCAGATGACTGAAATACCGGGTATGACGCACTAGAGCCGAGAGCAGAGCCAGGTATGTGACAAAACTATAGGTTTTATTCACAAAATAAAACTTTCAGCTCAAGACATATTAATCAAATAAACGTGCCTCCTGTGGCACCTTTCATTACACACGAGCTTTGCGTTGTGTGCACTAATGGAGGCACATTGCAGCGTACACTCGGCAGCTGGTCAGTGCTGGATCTGGTCATTAATGCCCTTAAGAGAGGGACTGACGATGGGGTTCCGGGGGGGATGGGGGCTCTCAATGCTAGCAGACCCAGAGTGCGGCAGCAATAGATCAGCCTGCATAACATAGTATTCAAATTCATTTGTTTTAAATAATCTTTGTCTCTGTTCTAAAAATATTCACGAGCGGCAAAGATGCGCTCTCCCAGTCGTCTTTCATAGTGTCCAGCCTTCTCCGTTAACAATAACTGCAGCCATTTGTGCGTAAAGTTGTGCCTTTCAAAAAGCTAAATACACTTAAAAACAGCCAGTGCAATCAGTTTCATGTTTAGTAAATCACATTGTGGGCTACGTTGATCTGTTTGCTTCTGCTCCTCCCAATATTTTGCACTTTCTGGCAGAGAAGCCCATATTGCATTTTTATCAAGGCAAACATGCTAAATGGATTGCGTTCATATTTTTTTCTATTTAACAGATGCAATCTTCAGTGTGTTACGCAATGGACCGCTCGGTGACAAGAGAAGGTCAACAGACTTTATTAACCACAGGAAGAACAGAAGAGGGATCTTACGGCTCACTGAAACAGAAGAGTAGACCCATCACCACAACTACCACAGTCAGGTAGGCAGAGAGAAGAAATCCATATGGGTGCATAGGTTAAGGTCTGACAGGGCGTGAACGTGGAGCTGAGGTATATAAGACTGGTGAAGAGATTGGGGGCAGGTGTGAATGATCAGGGATCTGGAGAGTGAATGGCCATAGTGCAGGACTGGAGCGTCTGTGGCAGGGTGACATGACTAGGAACAGGTGTGGATGATCAGGGGTGATTACTGGGGAGTTTGGCTGGGCAGAATGTGACAGGGAAGTACAGCGATGTAACACAGTGCAGGTGTCCGGTTAGTAAATCAGCTGCAACATGTTTTTGCATGTGCAATCAAAGTTTGCACGTATTTACATGTGCAAACTATTAAATCAGGCCCTTTATGTTTGCTTGCATACAGTATCAGTCGTTCCTCCTTGATCAGTCGAACCAAAAGCAGAACTCATTCATAGATATCAATCAAAGACCTATCAGCTGTCAATATGAGGAAAATCAACTATGAATGAGCATAGCTTTGGTGATGAGTGGATTGTGAGGATATGGGAGTCATTAAAGTCCATTGCAGAGGTTGACTAACAAGCCCCTGAAGCTTTCAGTCATTAGCAGACTGGCTTTACCAGGTGATTGATGTTAATTTGTGTTCAGAGTAGACAGCGATCCACTTTCCCTTTCAAGCTGATCAACTTCATTTTGCCCACCTCCACCCACACACACGTCTCCTTCTAGAGGATGCTGATAGCATTCAGCCGTACACAGCAGGTATTTATGCATTGTATGGAAATGCACAGGCCAGGATCCCAAATGGTATTTAAGTGAAGGAATGGGCACTGTTCACCTGTCAGGCTGCATAACTCTGTTTTAATGATGTATTGGCCCTTTTCATCTTTGGGGAACATGTTATTTGGTTACCGTCCAGAAATTTAAAAAAGCTGCTCGTGATCGCCATGATTAATTTACATAGCCTAGTAAAAATACAGCGGTAATAATTCTTGTGCCCCTGGATGGTTGGTCACAGGTGTTGAAAATACCAAATGGGATGAAGCCAAGCTAATGGTGCCTGGAAGGGAAACTATCTGTCAGGGATAATCTCTACCACAGTAACACCCAGGCAAAGATAATATGCTTCCCTCTGCTTTTCTCCCTGGCTTGTGATGTAAGGATAGCGGCAGAGAAATGATTAAACGAGGAGTTGATATTGACGCAGATAAATATAAGTATCCAAAGTGAAGTGTTACCCATTTCGTGAAGATTATCTTCTCGCTCTGGAGCAAACCAAACTAGGCTCAGAATAAAAGGGGCATGGAGGGTGTCCTGGGACTCTGGTGAGCCATGTCCTGCTTTATTACACTCTGAGTAATTGGTCAAACACGTGACTACAGAAATTAATTTCAGCAGCCTTGTAAGAGGTAATTAAGACTTTTCCCCCCTTTCTTTTCTTCTTTTCTTTCTTTCTTTTTTGATAAAGAGGAATTCTAAAATAAACGCAAATTTTACCATTGCACAAGAACCCATGAAGACAATAGCCTGACACTGCATCACCGGGGCTCATTGAACCAACAGCATAAAATAGTGTCGCAAACATAGTCTTGAGCACTATGTGATTACTCCATAAGCTAATATTGATTTTAAATTATTTTCACAGCTTTGTTTCTCAATAGAAAATGTCTTATAAATAAGAAATATATTTAAATAACCTTCTTATATGAGATTACAGTCTATTTTAAATGCTGTCAGGCCCATGGGACTAAAAGCAGCTCAGGTGATAAACCATCACCTAATGTGCAATAGTATATCAAAAACTAGAAAGGGAGCAAGACAATTGAAAGCTAATATTCTGTCAGCTTAGTGGTGTTAAGAAGGACCTCACAGAGTCAAATTAAATCAACATGGATTTTAATACTGAAGAGATCTCACACAAAACTATTACTGCTGCGGACAGAGCACGGAGGATAAGCTGAGATCAGGTGAGTCGGGACCAGACAGGGGAGAGTAGGAAAGTCCATCTATTCAGGAAAGAGGTCTGACAAGGAGTTAGTGTGGAGCTGGTGATTATAAAGCAGGATAGGTAAATTGGTCAGAGGTCTGGATGATCAGTAGAATAGAATAGAACAGAATGCCTTTATTGTCATTATACAACGGTACAACGAGATTAAGCCATCACCAAACAGTGCACGATAGAATTTTTAA
>JBAMHW010000003.1:1848847-1872957 GCA_037177495.1 Rhadinocentrus ornatus | reverse complement strand
TTTTCTCTCCTCCTCTATCTCCCTGTCAGGTTCGGCACTGACATATCAAGACTAAAGAAAATAAGATTATAATAAAATATTTTAAACATCAAGGGCAGCCATTCATAGAACATGTCTCCCTTGCAAATCTGTCCAGCAAAATATGGCTCACAGACCACCGTTCTGTATGTTAGGACACTGGACAGGACAGGGTAAAAAAACAAATAAACAAAAAAAACAAAAAACAAAAGAGCACCTCTCTATATTTTACTTACAGATATTAATGGCTTCAGCTTTGGGCTTGTTTGCAGCTTTGGGGAACATTTTGCAGGTAGAGGAAACAAATGGATTGGATTACATAATGGAAATTTCTGGAAGCAAACTATTTTTTTATATTTTTTTTTGTAATCCTTTATTAGTCCCACAAAGGGGAAATTCTTTCTCTGCATTTTGACCCATCCTAGTTGCTAGGAGCAGTGGGCTGCCAGATTCCAGCACCCAGGGAGCAGTCAGGGGTTAAGGGCCTTGCTCAGGTACCCACGGTGGATTTTACCTTAGTTGCCATGTCGGGGGCTTGAACCCAGGTTCTCTAAACCCAAGCCCACCCCTGTAACTAGGCTACCAGTAACTATTGCACCATCTGTTAAAAACCTAAAGATAAAAGGATTAAGGTCTCAACAATATGATGCATCCTAAACATACCTCAACATACACAATGAACTACTACTACTAATAATAATAATAAAACATTTTATTTGTGGGCGCCTTTCTTCACCTTACAGGATAAAACACAAGAACAAAACAAATCGATAAAATAGGGCTGTGCGATTAATCGAATTTTAGTCACAATTACAATCTGGGTTTTCAAGGATCATAAAAATGAAATGGCCCAATTATTATGCTCCTTCACAGTTTCCTCTTGTGCTGTTTTCAGTTGCAATTCCAGCGCCACTAGCGTTGCAGCGCTGCGCTCTGCAGCAGACTCCTTCCACAGCCCCAGCCGCTCGAGTTGCAAACACCTCTCAAGTTATTAATTTTCTATGGAACTTGCGCGATGAGGCTGCCCTCCTCCAGCCAAGCGACAGGCGACATTAGTGCATGTTAAATGTTGCGCTCTTCATGTAGATGTGCACACGGGGGCTTACGACACAACACATGCCGCACCATAGAGCCGTATATGACGTGGATTTTAACGGTATGGAGACAAGGAGGAGGTCAGAGAGGTAGGGAGGAGCGAGGTTATGGATGGTAGTGGATGCGGTAGGTGACAGAGCCAGTGGAGCTGCTGCAAAACAGGGGTGATATGATGGGTGGATGGGGTTCTTGTGATGACCCGGGCTGCTGCATTCTGAACCAGTTGAAGTTTATGAAATGTTTTTTGGAGAAGACCGAACAGAAGGGAGTGACAGTAACAGAGACGGGAAGTGACAAGACTGTGGACAAGTATGGTGGCAGTGTGGGGTGAGGGAGGGGTGAAGGCGGTTGATATTGCGAAGGTGAAAATATTTTTACCCGGTTATATTGTTGATATGTGATGTAAAAGATAGAGTGCTGTCTAGGATAACACCCAGACTCTTTACCTGAGAGGAGGGGGAAATGGAAGAGTCATCAGTGGGAATGCAAAAACTGTCAGATTTGGAGAGGGTGGATTTGGTGCCTATTAATAACATTTCTGTTTATTTTAAGAAAGTTTGAGGTGAACAAGAACTTAATTTCTTGAAGACAGGGATGATGGTGGGAGGGTGGAGTTCGTCTCGGTAGAGAGGTAGAGATGGGTGTCATCCGCATAGCACTAAAAATGTTTGTGGTGTTTTATAACAATATAACCGAGGTGGAGGAGGTAGATGAAGAACAACTGGGGCCCCAGGGCAGAGCCCTAGGGCACATTCGTAGTGACTGGGAATGACTGGGAGGTAAATGTTTTCAGCTGGATGAACTGAGTGCGGCCGGAGAGGTTTGAACCAGTTAGGGGGGTTGTGGGTGATGCTGATGAAGGAGAGTCTAGTCAGGAGGATGGAGTGGGAAATGGTGTCGAAGACCGCACTCAGATCAAGGAGGATGAGAATAGATAACAAATGGGAACCAGCTGCCAGGAGGAGGTCATAAGTGATTTCAAGTAATGCGGATTCGGTGCTGTGGAGTGGGCGGAAACCAGATTGAAAATATTCATACAGATTGTTGTGGGAGAGGCAACTGCTTTTTCCAGGATTTTTTAAATAAACGGGAGATTGGAGATGGGACGGAAGTTATTGAGATTGTTGGGATCCAAACCAGGTTTCCTAAGTGTGGATGGCAGCTGTTTTTAACAGTGAGGGAACCAGTCCAGTGGTGAGGGAGGAGTGAATAATGTGGGTAATGAGAGGTGCCAGTGAGGTCTCAGATGCTTTTACAAGGATGGTTGATGACATGTAGATTATTTGGATTTCCTTATTAATTCAGAGATGGCAGAGATGGGGGGAAGAATGAAAGCAGAAAGGGAGAGGGAAGGAGCCAGAGGGAAAAATATTGGTGGTGGATTGTAGGAGATCTTTGAAACGAGCTGTTGATAAATATTCTGGATTTTGGAGGTGAAGAATGAAATCAAGCTGTTACAGAATGCAGAGGAAGCTATGTGTGGGGGGAGGGACTCAGGTGCTTGGATGATAGTTTTCAGGACAGAGAATAGAGCCTTGGTGTTGCCTTCATTGGAACTGATTAAACTGGCATAGTAGGTGGATTTGGCATGTTTGCAGCAGCCCTTGTGGTGAGTCATATGGTTTTGATACATTTCCCGAAGAGGCGTTCCAGCTAGCGTCTTTGGCTTAGGTGATACTGATCTTGCAGCATATGCAAACTTTTACTTTGGTCCCTTTTCTTTTGTTTTACTCCAAAACTGTGAAAGATAAAAGTTAAGATGGAATCTTGGACAATTTAAAAATAAAATGTCTTGGCAAACAACTCCTCTTTTATTTACTAATTTAATTATGAAACAAACATTTTGACCTTAAGTCCCCACAATATTTATGCCATTGAAATTAAACAAAGCGGAAATACATTGATTATGGCTATTTTTCTTTAATTTCATTTTTTTATTTACTTGGCATGGTGTTTTATTTTGATCATTGTTTTGGAAAAGAAATTAGAGCAATTTGTTAATTTTGAATTTACAACAAACTGTCACTAACAACTAGTATGAGTATTGAAACTGCTTTTTATGTACATTTTTTATGCAAAGAGTTGTATAAGATTAAAAATTATTATTTTCCAGTTTTGCAAATAAGACATAATTCAGATATCAATTTTTGTTGTTGAAACCCAGAGGTGGGAAATCTGACAACAGTTATTGATTGTTTAGATTTCATTAAAGTCACAGTTAAATTCAAAGATTTGAATAGAAATGTGTTGGATGATACAGTAGGTGCTTAAAGCCTGTTAAACTACAAAAAAAATTATTTGTAATAATTTGTGCAATAAAACAGTTGTGAGGCAACTATGAAGAAGCACTAATTAACTTTAGCAGATCTTTTCAAGGAGGTGCACCCCAGCACCAGCTATTTTGGCATTCATTTTTCATTTTAAGTGTGATCTCTCTAGTCAGTAAAAGTCGGGCTGACATAGACTCTTGTCTTATCTCTTAGTCTGTTTCTTTTGTCTCTTCCTTTTCGTCCGATAAAGTCCTCTTGCATCTCTTTGGTGAATCAGCTACAGTGAGCATTCCAAACAGCCATTGTGTTGATGCGATGAAAACTCATCTGTGATGCTCCAGACTGAAAAAAAAAAGGTTGTGAAGCGTAGTTACTCAACTTCAGGACATTGCTAAACAATGACAGCTCCAGTAATTTACATTAAAAAAAATGCCACTGTGCCATCAAAATGTGTCACAAACACATATTTTAAAGACAAGAACATTGCATAGTACCACTTTAAAATCAGGGCTAGATGGGACAAGCAATAGGTACTTTAGCACCATTGTCCATGCTCCCATGAATTAAACTAGTTGCTGCTTTAAAGTTGCTTGAGGGTTTTACGGAGTAAGGCATCCCTTCTTGCCACTAACACCATTATAGTATGTCTTACACAATATGTCTACATTGAACCAATCATGATGACTACATAGCCAAGTGTTCCGCCTTCATCACAGAAATGGATCTTCCTTGGATGTCAGAGTTTGCAGAACTTTGGTTGTTCACTCAAATTGTGGAATATTCATTCATTTTCTATACCACTAAGTCAGATCAGGGTCATAGGGGGGCTGGAGCTTATCCCAGCAATCAGCAGACAAGAGGCAGAGTACCCTGACCCACTGCCTCATCTACTTGCTGAACTGTAAGCTACATTTTCATTACAATGTTTTGTAAAAATAAAAGTGCAATTTCTAAAATTTCGACAAAGTACAATTGCGTTTTGCAGGTGTTTCCATTGAATGGTGTTTAGTGCATTAGCTGTTATTCTCAAAAAATCTCGTCCCGGCAGACTCCACTTTAAAAAGGATGGAGATTTCTAATTCTTTGTGAAACTGCATTTTGTCGTTGTTTGCTATCAAGGATGGCAGTTATTTATGCTTTTAGTCATGAGGGCATAAAAACGTTTTAGTGATATTTGAGAGGTTTTTCAAAATGTTGGTGTTTCTGTCAGTGGTTGTGTGATTTTTTCAGCTAAAAAGAGCAACATGCCCAAGATCCTGTACAGTCTCATATTGAAAGTCAGCCATTTCTGCCAATCCTAAAACCTTCAATTCTCCCCCTGAGCCTAACTCGGCAGAGCCAGGTTGCCATGGAGGAAACTCTACCTGCACTAGGGCCTGTAACCTGCTCAATCTTGATTGGTTAATAAGCACGGATCTGGCCAAAGACACGCCTTGCAAGGCTGCTCCTTCATTTACATAATGAGGCAGAAATGCATAAGAAAATGTAAAAAGGAAATGTGGAAATAAAAAAGGGAAACGGAGAATTGAATATGCTTGGAATAGAACATATAAAAGGAAAATAACACAAAATAAATACATAAAAATAAAATAGGAAAGAATAAAAAAATCCCCGAATAAATAAACAAATTTAACTGAAAATGACGCGCAAAAGTAAATAAATAGGCATATTAACATAAAGTTAATTTAAAACAGCTGAAATTTTGTGTCATGTTTTTATAGGTTACTTAACTGAAAAACTCATTTTTACATTTTGTTGCATAATTTATTGGTACATCAAATTTGTCTTTTTAGCTATTTTAATATTTCTGCATTTATTTTTTTATTTTGACAGTTTCAGTCCTCTATACATCTATTGGTGTGTTATGTTAAGAAAGGGACAGGTATTATAAGTTTGTCTTACTTCTGCTCCTTTTCAAGCATGGTGGTGCATTAGGATGTGCTTTTTTGTTTTGTTCAGTTTATGTTGGTTGTGCATAGCCATGTACAAAATAAATTAAATAAATTAAATGAAAATAAAAACTTTGGTGCAGCATTGGAGCATGAACCACGGAGATCCTATTCGGTTGTGGTCCAGACTGGGATCACTGTCTATTGAAATGCAAAATGTGGATTGCTCTTGGAGGATGCCGAGAGCTTTATTCAGTGCAAAACCTTTGAAAAGCTTACTGCATACCGCCTGTCAAGCACCGACAGCGAGTTGGTGCACACAAGGGAGGCTTCAAAGTTTAAACGCCAAATTTACACCAGAAGTTTTGGGAGATCAAATTGAGCAAAAATGTGATTTTACCACAAAACAAATGAATGAATTAGCTTTCCCAGAAGGCAAAGTTGCTCAAGGGAATATAATTAAAGGATGTTAACGCTTGGTTACGCACAGGCTTACATCCATATACTATAGGGCTGAAGCTGTAAAATCATGAGATCTGATTCTTTTCTTTCCTTAAAGCTGACAATCTTCAATAGTTAGAGTCATGAAGAAAAGTCCCATACTGTTGAGAATTTATACAGAAATGAATGTGTTATTTAAAGAGCAACTTAATCAGTGTAGATTGAAGCAATCAAAGATAAGAAACATCAATGTCATCCAAACCAACGAGCTCATCTTTAAAAACCACATTGATATGCATGTTGTAATTAAAAGTTGGTATGTTTGAAAACTGATATTTTCAGATGAAATGCAGTTGCAGCCATCTAAGCGACATTAAAAAATAATAATTTTGCTGTAGAAAAACAGTTCGATCATAAACAACTGATGCTGTAACATCAGCATCATCACACCGTATAGTATCATCACAGCTACTCGGGCTTCTGTCAACACTGCCCGGGCATAGTGCTGCTGCTGCAATTGCAGCTGTCAGTCACCTGAATAATGTGGGAGACAGCAGTAGTATATCAGACAACGGTGAGGGATTTTATCAGTCTTCCTCCAGTAGGTCATACAACAAATGAATAATTTAGAAGAGGTGGGCTGTGTGAAGCAACTGCTTTTCTCGACAAGGCTTTGACTGAGTATTGTCATAAACGGTTCCAACTTCATGGCTACCTAAGCATCCCCCACCACCCACAATGTGGAAAAGAGTCTACGAGGTGTTTGCTCAACAGTGAAAGGCTTCAACAGCAGCAAAACAGAGGAAGAAACCCCACAATAGATAAACTACATTAAAGATTCATGCCATTTTGCAGCTTCCATGGATGAAATGTTTCCCTGCATTTCCCATGGAAGAAGCTTGATGAACAGAGCAGCCTGCACTTTGTTCTATGGAGATTTGAAGCATCAATGTAAGTGAGTGCCTGCAAGAAGGATATATACATTGAAAAAAAAAGAACTGATCACAAAAAGGTCTGCTGCTGTGGGGGTCTTTAACAATGGCTTTTTGTACATTTTTAGTTTTTGGCACCAGCACTGCGCTAAAATGCCTGCACCTCAATTAAGTTGTCAAAAGAAAAGAATTAGAACCCACAACCTGTGCAAACCCCTCTATCCTAAATTATCATAAAATGTGTAAGGATGAAGAGGTCTTTAAAGCTTCTTAACACAACAAAGGCCAGTGGATGGAGGTCTAAAAGACGGTTAATTTTCCTTATTTCTACACACTCACTAGCACACATGTACACTCTCGCCACAACAGGGTGTTTAATCTTTCATGCTCTGGAACCTAACAGAGATATACTACTAAACATCACTGTGGCCTTATACAATAACAGAAGTAACATTACATGAAAGACTGGCTAAATTATTTGATACTTTCCTTTTTCTATACAAAACATGAAATACAACTTTTCTAAAATGTTGTAAAAATGATCAAGACAAGGGAAAAACGTGCAGTCTGGTAGATTACAGAAAAAATACTAAATCTATTTTTGTCAAATAAACCTTATATATGTTTTTGTTGTTTTTTTCAATCATAGAAAACAAATGTTAAAAGATCAAATAATCATTAATGCTTGGGTTGTTTCATCAAAGTCTTTTGGTTCAAACTGCCCTCGCAAGCACCCCAGTCGTTTCACTAATTTGGCTCCCACTGGGTTTCAGCCTGACCGTACAAACCCAAGAGGCGAGACACCCATTACTGCCAGGTCTCAGACTACTTTTAGACTGCATCACTAAGGAAAGAATGCCCTGACACTCTGAATGTAATAAGATTACTTTCTACATCCGGAGCAAGAGTTGTATACTCAGACAGCTGTGCTCATTATTGAAGATCTACAATGACTTGTCATTAAGGGAAAAATTAAAGTTGGTGGTTGCAGGTTTCACACAAACTCAGTGAATTCATGCAGCATCGATGTGTAAATATACCATGAGTGATGGTGTGCTGAGGGTTGCATGTGTGTCCTTGCTCTTCCCGGGGGCCTGGTCTAAATTTGGTTACCCAGCCACCTGGATCCTTTATCAGGCACTAACAAGCTAACTATCTGTCATTTAAACAAAGGATATATATGTATCTTTGTGGCAAGCTGTGAGAAAGAAAGGGGAAACGTTTTTCATCAATGAAATGAAATACATCTTTGGAACATCACAGAGCCAAACAGAGACTAAAGAAGTCAGAGTGAAAATTATGCACGATTACACAGCGCAAAGTGGTAAATTCTAATTAAATGTGATTTCACTAAAGAAACAGAGAAACCTAATAAAATAAATAAAAAGAGAAATTGTTAAACTGTTTTTCAAGCACGCATTGACACATTCAATTTAGCAGTAGTGTGTGTCTGCACACCTCAGTTTTCCACCATCAAGGTGAGGATACGCATGCAAGAGGTGCTTGTAACAAGAAGCAGCAACACATACGCCTAAGCTGATAATCTGCAACCCAACTCAATAAAACCCTCGGATTCAGCCTTTTGCATTTCTTACTCCACTCTATCCTGACTATGATGCTTATGCTATCTCACATCAGAGTAACCGCATCTGAAAATCTTTATTGGTAGTTTAGCTTGAATTTCAAACTTTGTGACATTTCAGAAACAGAGAATTTGTTAAAATATAACTACAGAAACAAACAATCAGGAGCCTCCATCTCCCTACATAAGAACACTGACATTCTTGGTGCATGTGTCATGTCATTTCAACGTGTTGCTACATGATGACATAGACCATCTACACTACTGATTGTTGCCAAAGTGCTTATAAGGGGGTGTTAGGATGGAGGCTTTAGCGGCCAAATTATCATAGCAGTCTTGACCCATTCCATACAAGGTTTTCTCCAGTCCGTTCACTTTGCTATTACGATCACACGTGCAAATGCTTAAGGAATAAACATGGCTTGGTTTACATGTTGCAATATGCATGGCTGGAATTAGAAAAGTATACATATTTAAGAGTTACACATTCTCATGTTTATGACTGGTTGTTTCTATCATGCCAAGTGGATGCCACTCATAGTAACTGACAAGGGATACAATATATACCTATGGATTGTGACATGTTGACAAACACACCTGTTTCAAATTAGTGTAACTGGGCTTCTTTTAACATAGTAAGCATTAAGATATTTCACCCAAATAATAAATTGCTACCAGTAACTTGACAAACTAGTTTGGAAATCACCAAAATCATTCAGATTAATTGTGCTAAATGTTAATACACCCAACGCAGTATTTGTTGCTGCAGTTTACCAGCAGAGCTTTCACCCTTGTGATGAGTCAGCTGACTTTATTCACTGGGGGGGGATAAATGTACACAACTCTGTGCCAAAAAAATACCCTGACCAGCAGCTTGACTGACATCTTCATGGTGTCAAGCTTACTGAAAATAGCTATTTCTGAAATCTGAGAAGTCAAGCAAAGTCAAGTGTGTTTCTGTCAATATCAGAGACAATGTCCCAATGGGCTTTACAGATATAAACAAGCGATGGTTCCTAAGACCCACAAAAATAAATAAAACAAGGCAAACCTTTAAAAACTGCATGAGTTATAGAAGAAAAGTGTAAGAAAAAACTACAAAAAAGAAACGAGGATAAAAAATTCAATGTGCCTCACACAACAGAACAAACCTGTTTCACCGTGATTGTCATGCAGCAATAATAAGAGTAAAGGCCTTCGATAGTTAAGGTACCTAAAGGTGTGCAAAAATCTACCATCTATTTTATATACTCCCGTCTCGTCTTTCAAAGATTATTAGAATGAGACAAGGTATCTGTTCAAGTCTGTTCCTTCCTGCTCTTTTCTATAAATGCTGAATCCAGCCTCCTGAAGTCACGTAGAGCCAGACTTTCACAGTGTACAATTATCGTGAATAAACAAGACCGTTGATGAGATTAAAAGTTATCTGATTTTGAATCTTTAGAGTATTATGACCACTTTCAAAAATGGTGTCACTAATGCAATGGTGACAATAAATCCAGGAATGTTTAGGAGGCAAATGGTCTACTGCTCTGACCAACAATGGGTTTTGCTACCATGGTCACATGAAGGAATTTTATCCGCTACAGCAAGATTTTGGACTGTTTGGCTTGGAGGTGAGTTCTGAAAGACTCTATATGTCAGTGCTCTTTGTTTTTCTGGTGGTATTTCTTAAATTTCTTTGCTTTTTTGTAACTTCTTTTGAGTTTTTAGTAAGTTACTAAACAATTTCCCATATGGGGTTGTTAAAGTTGGCCTATATATTGAAGTCTGAAAGTCTGACGTTCACTCTTAGGTCCATTGCAGCATGAGTTCTTTAATAGGTGGTAACAAAATACAGCTGTGCTGGCATGGGAATGCAGTTTTCCAGTGGAAAAAAAAACTCCCAATTGTTGAATGTACATGGAGAGGCTAGTTTCAGAGATCTAGGGAAGTAGGGTTTCTTTTATTCGAGAAAATCCTGTGACTTTGATCAGCTAGACCCCATTTAACGCAGGGCTTACTCTAAGATTTGAAGCTCAGAGCCTTCACAGCTCAGACTGCCAACCCTTTCACTCCAGTGGCCTCCAGACATTCTTCATGTTGCTGCCCCATTAAACAAGCTCAGCTCTTAATTGCAGTGGCATTTTATCTGGAACATACATGGGAGCTGTGTTTTGCAGTCAGCAGTCTACGAGGTTAATTTTCACATCCCTGTGAGTGCTTTAAAACTCAAAAAAGGGATTTCATGTGGAGACACCTTTAACATCCCTTTGTCACTTTAACTAATGGCAAAATTGGCAATGGTGATCATTACCAACCAAAAGCACTTTTGATTGCCAATAGCTCTGAATTGCTATATATTTTTTTTTACTTCTCTAAAACAGTTGGTCCCATGTCTTTATCCCCTGCTGTTGTTCAACTTTGAGCCTTCATATAGGCACTGAGGTCAAGGTTCAAATGTCAGTTTTCATGTCCATGGCTTTTAAGCATTTGCATGAAGGGGTCCTCAGGGAAAATAGATTGGGAACCACTGCTTTACCACACAAGACAAGAGAAATTACCCACTTGAAGTGTGTATGTTGGCATTTAAAAGATATTTTTAAAATGCATTGTGCAAAGGTCAAATTAAAAATTTATATATCCTTTTAAATTTTAGTCATAGAAACAACCAAGAAAACTACTCACATTTGACTTGTTTAATGCATAACAATTGACATGCAGAACCATGTGCTACATTTATTAGTGGTGACAACTGTATAAAAACACAAAAATGGCCCAAACGCCCTCAGAGTTTTGGTGGATTTAACAAAAGACTAGCAAATATATTTAATTGACTGTTATTATCTCATGAAGGTCCACCAAAGTGAAGTTTATGAGTGAGGAACACTGGTTTATTTGAAATTTCCCCTGCTCCACAGACCTGTTGATAGAGATGGGAAGTGAGTATAGGAAGGGTCTGGATTCAGACTCTTCAAGTTGGCAGAGTGAACTACATTAGTTTCAGGACTTATGTACTACAGTCTGTTTTTACAACCAGGTCAACTCTAAGGGGGATCAGGTCACACCGGCCACATGCTTCTCTAAGGCATTAAGTGGGTTCAAAGCAACACTGACTGAGCCAGCTGTGCATCTGCCAGCCAAGTCCCCCTCAGTGTCAGAGGAGAGAGCACAAGGAAGCAGAGAAAATATGCACTTCAGTTAGCTAGTTTAATGGCAACAGGCATATTTATTTCTAATATGCATATATATATGATGTACACTGCAGAGTAGATCATAGATGTTTGTGGTTTGTTTACTAAACAAGTTTTAGTAAACAAATTAAATGTAGGCTGACCATTAGAGATGGATAATAAATAGAAAAATAAATCAAGATAAATTATTAAAAGGGAAACTGCTGCTTCAATAGTTTTATCCTCTTTTCATATGCTTCTGTCCACTGTTCTATCATTCCAAGTCTCTGGCTTTTTCCCAGACTCCAACCCCTCCAATTTTTCAACCGAGTCTGAAAAGTGTGTAACGAAACGACGTAATGTGTTTTCAATTTTCAGAAAAACCTGTCTTTAGACGTTGTGAATCTAAATGTGAGTGATAAACACTGATAAAAGCTCCTAAAACGTACCTGAGACGACTCTTCTCTGGCTGAATCTGTGTCTGAACCCAGCTCTGATCGCTGCTGTCACTTTCCCTTTATGGCACAATTATAAAGTGTTTACATCAGCAACTTGTTTCTTTTTTTCACACAACAAGTCCAGCCTTGAAGCAGATGGGCTACAGCAGCAGAAGACCACACCAGGGGCCTCCTGTCAGCTAAGAACAAAAAACTGAGGCTACAATTCACACAGACTCACCAACACTGGACAATAGAAGATGGAGAAACGTTGCTGGTCTGATGAATCGCCATTGCTGTGTGTACCTGTGTGTATATAAACAAACATCCCTGTTTCATTAACCCTTCGGTTAATGAAACAAAAACTCACAATGCTCACAGATACCTTGAATCTGACAAAAGTAATAATAAATAAAAATTTCTACGAAATATAACCAATGAAATTAAAACATTAATTTTCAACCATGCTTCAACAGAATTATTTTAAAAAATAAACTCATGAAACAGGCCTGGAACAGATGGCACCCTTAACCTAATATTTTGTTGCACAACCTTTTGAGGCAATCAGCGCAATCAAAAGATTCCTGTAACTGTCAATGAGACTTCTGCACCTCTCAGCAGGTATTTTGGCCACTCCTCATAAGCAAACTGCTTCAGTTGTCTCAGGTTTGAAGGGTGCCTTTTCCAGACGGTATGTTTCAGCTCCTTCCAAAGATGCTTAATAGGATTTAGGTCAGGGCTCATAGAAGGACCCTTTAGAATAGTCCAATGTTTTCCTCTTAGCCATTCTTGGGTGGTTTTAGCTGTGGGTTTTGGGTCATTGTCCTGTTGCAAGACCCATTACCTTTGACTGAGACCAAGCTTTCTGACACTGGCCAGCACATTTCCCTCTAGAATCCCTTGATAGTCTTGAGATTTCATTGTACCCCGCACAGATTTAAGACACCCTGTGCCAGATGCAGCAAAGCAGCCCCAGAACATAACAGAGCCTCCTCCATGTTTCACAGTAGGGACAGTCTTCTTTTCCTGATATGCTTCATTTTTCCGTCTGTGAACATAGAGCTGATGTGCGATCTGACACTGATGTTCCTTGAGCTGGAAGTTCATCTTTAATCTCTTTAGAAGTTTTTCTGGACTCTTTTGTTACCATTTGTATTATCCGTCTCTTTGATTAGTCATCAATTTTTCTCCTGCGGCCACGTCCAGGGAGGTTGGCTACAGTCCCATGGATCTTAAATTCTTGAATAATATGTGCAACTGTAGTCACAGGAACATCAAGCGGCTTGGAGATGGTCTTATAGCCTTTACCTTTAACATGCTTGTCGATAATTTTCTTTCTAATCTCCTGAGACAACTCTTTCCTTTGCTTCCTCTGGTCCATGTTGAGTGTGGTACACGCCATGTCACCAAACAGCTCAGTGACTACCTGTAGCCCTATACATGGGCCCACTGACTGATAACAAGATTGTAGACACCTGTGATGCTAATTAGTTGACACACCTTGGATTAACATGTTCCTTTGGTCACATTATTTTCAGTCTTTTCTAGGGGTACCATAATTTTTGTCCAGGCCTGTTTCATGAGTTTATTTTTTTTAAATAATTCTGTTGAACCATGGTTGAAAAGCAATGTCTGACTTTCATTGGTAAAATTTCGTCTTCGTACTTTTGTCAGATTCAAGGTATTTCTGTGACCATTGTGAGTTTTTCTTACATTAACCGAAGGGTACCAACAATTTTGTCCGCGTGCATAGCTGTTGTTATGTTTTTAGTTTTAATAAAAAGTAAATGTGATGTTTAACGTTCCAAATAAATATTTATCTCATGAAACATGAATAACTGATTATGATGCATTTTTGTCACATTAACTGCCCAAGAGGCTGTAAGGTACTGGTTTCTATCTCAAAAGGTATCCTAGTGTTTTTTGGTTTTTTTCCAACATCATTTAAACACTAGATTTACAAGCTTAATGGACAAATCTTTATTTGCACTGACACGCTTCCTGCTGCAGCCTCTACATACAACCAGGAATTACTCAGCTTTAATGAAACAAATAATAAATAAATATATAATTGAAGAAATTTATATTAAATGTAAAAAAAAAATTAGTAACACCACCAACTTAGCTATGACAAAATAATTACACCAAGAGTGCTGCAAACATAAAGGAGAACAGCTGTATTAAGTGTGGAGGGAGGATGGATGATATTTAATGGTGGACAATTCACAGGTTTCTTGCCAGGGGGAGGAGGACTATTCGTTAAGAAGCAAAATAGCTTTTGAATATGGAATATGCAAGCAAAACATGAATAAAGCAGCACACACCTTAAGCATTTAGTAAATTTAACATTGTACTTGCACAGAAAATATCTATAATATTCATTCATTTATCAGAAACCCAAAGAAGTCTAAATTATACACAAAGTAACCAAAAACTACTTAGAAAAAAGCCATCTCAAAATAATTCAGAGTGCACTACCAACTTCCAAATTCCTCAAAGGCTATTTTGCATTTCAGAGACAAATAATCTGAGAGGCTGAGGGGCTGATGAGCACACAAGCTAAAGCTTGATCCCGTGCAGGGTTTCCCGCAACACAGCAGGAGCTCTCGCAATGGAGAAAAAAAGAATCAACTTGGCTTGAGCAGGCATAACTTGAACACAAGCAAAGTGAATGGCTTTAAGCATTTAAATCTTTAATGCGGGGATAAGTTTTGGTACATGCTAGTGTAAGCCAGTTTCCCCGGAAAGTATTACTTCTCTTTATAGTCACAGGCTAGACTGGTAAGTCTTTAGCTGGGATGAGCTCATACTTCCACAGGGGTAACAACTTGCTTTCTTCCACATTTATGTTAGGTCAGTTTTTTTTTTGCAGCAGCTCAGTTTGACAAGAATCATGTGACATAGACTGAAATGTTCCTGTTTATTGGGGAGAATTATTTATTGCAAACTGAGGAGCATTTGTGAAGCTATTGAATAACCAAACATGAAAAATTTCTTTTGGTCATTTTCTGTAACGTGGTTGACCCAATTCTGTCTTTATTCTTAATTATCCCCATAAAAGATCACCTGGAGGACGACATGTGAGATTTAGTGCCATGTTAAGTCAAACGGCGCTCTTCTTGTACAGGTGAATAAATCAAACTAATTTGGCAAGCACCACAGATGTGCAATATGCATCCACCATAAACCCCCTGCCAGAAGGCGTTTGCCAGTTATTCAACACCATATTGAAAATTTTTCATGGTTTCTAATAAAACTGTTTTATGAGCCACACTGAATAACAGTACCAATGACAAAGTTTCAAAGTTGCTTTTCCCACAACTCTGTCAAATATCAGTGGAAGTATCCACTGGATATTTCTTTAGCAAGGCATCTACAAGCAGAATGACTTGGCTGATCATGCTGTAGTGTGTACAGTCATGCAAACACAACACAACATGCATCTAGATGGAGGAAAGAGAGTGGATCTCTATTATTGACAGTTAAATGACTAGATGGGTTTATTTGAGTATTTTAAGATATATTTAGTCTAGTTTGCATTAATGGGGAAAAAATATCAGTTGAAAAATTGGATATGACAATCTCCTATTGGTAAGAGAGCAACAGTCACTTCCAGCTTGCTAATGTGCCATGACACGAAGCAAAAGTGGTCTGAAACTAGTTTAAGTGAATTCAGCGGACTTCAAAGGCCTCCCCAATAAGCACATATGAAACCAATAAAACATGCTGGTGAATCTGCATGTTTTGCTATAATCATGTCAACGTGAGAGGGTTTCCAACATCCTGTGGAAGACATGCCATCACCAGAAATGATGCGGTTTTAAAAGGAAACGTATGCCAACCCAGAATTTGTATAGTGTTCCTGGTAAAGAAACCTGAGTATTTTTATCGTGTGGCCATAGATCAAAAGTTTCATGTTTTTTTGTTATATTGTAGAATACAGTAATACCGTTTTGTCTTCAATATGTTTCCCACAACACACATAACTGGGTCACTACTAATAATAATACTGGCAACATTCTCAACAAGGTAATCAGTGAAATCTAAGAATGCAGCTACTGTACTTCAAAGAGACTGAAAGAGGCTGATATGGTGCTCCTGGATAATAATAATAATAATAATAATAAATCATAAAATTGTATATAGTACTTATATATATAGTACAAGGCACCTGTAGTTGAAAAAATATCTTAACCTTCTGGGGATGACTAATGCACCAGAGTGTTCAAACACATAATCTTTTTAAGATGATGTAGGAGCAAGATGAGGCCACACAAATTCTCTATTTTAACTTCTGTCGACAGTGTGGACACCAAACTATCTACCTCTTTTTAAAACTGTGGTAATAGACCAAGTAAAACCGGAGTTGATTAAAAATGAACGGCATACCTTTTTTGTGTATATTTTCCTCACAACTGGTGCAGGAAGAAGCTGTGACAATGGCTGATTCTAAGCAAGTAAAGCTCACAAGCAAGAAAAAGAATGGGGGGAAAAATGCATCATATCAATGATCAATGCATCGTTAAAGAGTTATAGAACAATGTGATGCATTTTGTTGCCGAAGGAGAGGGGAAGTTGTGTAGTGACCAAAATTCACCAAACGCAGATTGAAGTGCTGCCTCCTGGTGGAGAGAAGTACTAACACACCCTGGAAATTAAATCGAGTTCAGTAAAAGTTATGGTGAGCCTGACCTAATAATCTGGTTAAGCATCTTGATAGGGAGCCAATCCTCATTGTTCATAGTTGGTTTGGCTTCCCAGATATCATCATTAGTGAGACATTGGTCCGACAACACAGACTTAAAATGTTATTTTAGTCCAAGCTAATTGTTGTACACATAGCTTCATACAAGTATCCATCACTACACACTCAAACCCATTTTACAGTGAATCCCTTATTTATTCACGCTACATTCACAGCGTGATGGAAACATGCCCTACTCGACCACCACCAACCATTCATATAAACATGAAGCAGGATTTGCACCACCAACCTGGTTATTGGACGACCTGCTCTACCACCTGAGCTGCCGCTACTCCAATGACAAATGGGCACTTTCCACAACATCTACACCAGGGGTTCCCAAACTTTTTCACGCCAAGACCCCCAAACCCACAGACAATGCTACAAAGTATGTAAAGAAACATAACGTTTTAGAATGTATTTATTTATTTTTAATCACCATTCAATAGTTATTACATTTGCTTAGCATAAGAGAATTATTAATGGTCATCTTTTATCAGTACTGTAAATCCCCACTGAGTAATAAACTTTTTAAGAAGCTGTTGACAGAAAAGCACAAAACAAATGCATACAAACCTCTCTTGTGTGTGTGTGCATGTGCGTGCACGTGTGCGGGTGTGTCTCGGTGTCTGGGAGTGAAAGACTGAGTTTACACTAGTCGGACCCTAGAGTCTCCAGAAAGAGGGCGCATCTCGGGCAATCATGGCCATTTTTGTGTATGGCTGTAAAGCCATACTTAAAGTTGCCCTGTTGTGCCCATTTCAGGCTAATTTATTTTAATATGTGAGCCCACAAGAGCAGGAATCAATCCAGCATTTTTCACAAACCCCTTTATTTTATATCGATCCTCTGAGATCAGCCTCTGCCAGAAACTAGCAGAATGAAACTCTTACTCCGAGGCCGCCTCCCCCTGATACAACCTTACTGGTCAACTGTGTTGAGTAGTTGTTGGGACTGAGCACATCAACTGTTTTTGTCATAGAAACACTGGCAGAACTCATTAACAAACCCAAGCAATATAAATACTGAGTAAACAATGTCAACACAAAACATACAGCCGTACAAAGGTTATCTCGTGAATGTACACAATCTGGAGAAGATGACCAATAACTGAGCCGCCAGAGCTACACAGATTATAACGTTGTCATTCCGAACTTGCTGAACTTTCTTATGCTTCTCTCTAACTTTCTGAAGACCCCTGCCCCACTTCGAAAATGATTAGTCTACACAACACAGTGGGAAAACTACAGTGTGTTCTGTCAGCGGCTTCTTTAAGTGCTGCAAGACAGAAAGATACAAGAAGTCATTCCTGCCAACACCCAAAAAATATGATTGATAATTAATGTCATTTATTTCTAAAACAAACAAAATAGAAAAAGACCTACTGCAATATTATATTATAATTACTCTTCAGGGAATAAATTAAGTATTTTTCACTTCATTTCAGCCTGTACAAACACAGTAAATGACAGTTTACATCAAAATAACCAAGTCTACACCTAGCATTTATATTTTTAAAACACCAAAATAGTGCCAACCCTCTGGTTTTCCCAAAAACAGGAGAATTAATAAATCCTTATTAATTTTACTTTCAAAACTCAGCTTATTACAAAACCCTGTGTGTGGCTGTAGAAATGTAACCATGTTCCACATCTCAGCACAAAACCAAGATTTAAGCTGTGATTTAAGAGTGCAGAATTAATTCAGTTGAGTTCAGCTGAGCTTTATTTGTACAGAGCCAATTAACAACAAACTCATCTCAAGGAACTTTTAAAGATACAGTGCAATCCAATTATAATTCAATTACATCAAATTAATTTAAAGATCCCTTTTATTCCCTTCAAAAAAATAGCTTCTTGGCTCTCTGGTGTGATGCTAAGGGAACAACAAATACTCACCACCACTGTAGCACACCATCACGTGCTCTAAAACACAGTCTACATCAATCATAGCAGCCAATTAAATGCTGCTCTCCATCTCTGCATGAGGACAAACATTTAGCATTTGGTAATAGGAAGGCACTGCAAGTGAAGGGGTAACTGGGTGTAGTCTTTTAAAGCACTCTTCAGGACATGGCCACACAGCTGCTGCTGCTGCTGGGAAAATGCAGTAACGCCAAAATTAGTATGCAAAGCTTTTGTCCACTGAACATGGCGTTTGCAGCCTGTGACAAACTGCAATGAACTGAGCAGGGTCTTATCAGCTGCACAGAAACTGGGAACGATCACGACACTCTGCTGAGCAGGAAAGTGTGGTGAGATTATTCCAAAGGGGAAATAGGCTCAGAGTTGCCAAGGCGATGCTTTGTGTTTGTTTATGCGTGCATGGATGTGATCATGTACGTGCATGCAGTTCTACCTGTCAATCTTTTCTTAATTTACCTCCAGTAAAACCCACATTCAACTACAATAGGTGGACTACACACAGGGGGTTTTGAAAATATTGACTAAAAACTAACAGAAATCAAAAAGCAGTGTGCTTCAGGCATACAAATGTGGGTGTTCACTGTAGGAGGAAAATGTAATACCAGCAAACATGACATATAAGATGCGCACCTCTGCATACCTTCAATAAAAGACAATTGAAATGACAATAAGGCTTACTTCATTGCCTCTAATAGGTGCAGAAATTGATGTAAGCCTCAAACATAGAAGCAATCTTTTGAAATCCAATTATGTAAAGCTGGCAAGTTTCCCTTTCACAGTCTAAGATCAATTGCAGAGCAGAGAAAAGGAGATATGATACACAATATGGAAGTCTGTGGTGCTAAGACTCATGAAACAGGCTGAAAAGTTTTACAGTATAGAGCAATATCATTGAAAGGGTAGATCACATAAATATATAAATGGCATTTACAGTGTACCGGCAGTTTATCTCCTGGCCAACAACACATAAAGAAGTGTGTCATTTGTGCTTTTTATTACACTTTTGTTGGATACCCGTACAGTTCAGGGATCACCTTGAGGTTTATTGGTGAAACTAATGTTCAGCTATTCCATAACAAATAATAGAGAAAATACTTAACTTAAACTTGCTCACCTGATTCTTGTCAAAGACATATTAATGACCTTATTTCTCTGTGTTACTGTGACAGCTTGTCACTGTTTCCTCTCGCCTGTCAGAGCCTGCTGAACAATTTGAGATTTGGTATCAAGCCCAATTAGTTCAGTGGCAGAACCTATTGGAGTGAAACGGCCCAATGCAGAATCTGGACCATTTTCTGTTTTAAAGGAAAAACAACAAGAAAGAAAAAACAATGTCAATCACACACATGTGGCATGGTGTCAGGGAATAAGTAAAACAAAGTTGCTTCACACGGCTGCCTCACTAGAGTAGTAGTCCTTGCACTTCATTGCTAAATGCTCTCATCCACTGCACTTTGCTGGTGATGTAGTGCTTGTTATCGAATTTGAAGAAATTCAAGCTGGGACAGATATCAAAAGCACTCTTTCATCACCACATGGTAAGAAGGTTGAGAAGAAGTGATATTTTACACTAGCTTTATTGCAGCAGTGGATGAATTGGTGGAGAACATGTTACTTTTTGCTACTGAGTGCTGAGGTATATGTTAATGAGACAAAATAAATCATCTGACAAATGTTAAATTTGTCTGGCATAGTTAGAGATAGGAAAAGCACACCACATGGAGGATAAAACTAACAGGAAAGGTGTTATTCCAAATTTCAGAATAAATCTTAAAGGCAACGTTGACAGATAAGAACATCACGAACAGTTACACTAATACCACTAAACAGTAAAACTGCAATTAAAGAAGGTTACAAAGCCAAGATATGCAATGCCTGAAATTATTTATTTTGAGATCACAAATTAATTATTCTGCTACCCCAAGATCACAAAGTTGTTATGTGAAAACAAGTCAGAGATAAATACCAACTGTAACTTGTTATAATGAGAGAAAACTTTAGATTTAAATAGATTTAGATCTGCTTGAAAATTTTTAGCGTCTTGTTTGTTAGCCCATAATTTCATTGTTTATTGTCACATAACGGCTTTCTGAAAGCTAACAAAGTCTTATATGTTTTATCTGAGATTATAAAAGTTTTATCGTGTTTTCCCACGATAGTGGGTTACACTATTGTGAGAAAACAATTTGTTATCTCAAGATAGCAAAATAGTTGAGTCATTATCTTAAGATTTATATTGTCCACTAACATCTGATTAACTTCAGTTCGGTAGGTATATTCTGTTTTAAAACAACAATGGAGTCCAGTTTGTATTTATTGGCTTGTGGAAGAAAACAAAGAAAAATTTCGATCAGCCTCTCATCAACTTGATCCACTGGTTATTTACTGATGGTTACCATACAAATTCAGCAAGAAGATCCAAAAATCCAGCAATGGCTGGTCCCAAACTGACCAATCACAAGAGAGTACCTCCACGAAACTGCCTGCGTAGCAGGGGTGCACGACAGGTCTGGAAGAGGTGCGTGTCGAGACACAAAAAAACTGAACAAACTGTAACGTTGTGGGGATGGAGCTGGACTCTCTGACAGTGGTGTCGGAGAGGAGAATGTTGTCCATAATAAAGACAATACTGAACAATACCTCCCACCCGCTTTACAACCTGCTTTTTTTTATTTGTTTTAATTGTTCTGTTATTTCAAAGCATTGTTGTTTGGTTAAACCTTACAGACATTGAGGTTTGTGCAGGTTATTTTAAGTTTCATAGCTACTGTACTCAATTTCCTGTAATTGGATTTGATGAAACTGAGGTGTCAGTGACACTTGCTTGTTGCCTGCTTGTTTAAATGGGATGGCTCCTAACCCTTGTCTTAAATCATCAGACGGTGTGATGGCAGGAAAGATGGCAGCTCACCTACAAAGTTAAATCAGTAATTTGTAAACTAGAGCAAGAATGACAGGGGCCATGACATCTCAACAAAGCAATACTAATCCATGCAAAAAGTACTGTTCCAGATTATTAATTTGATTATTATGCAGTATTGAAATTCAGATGGACATTTAGATGTACCCCTCAATGTTCCTCTGTAAAATTTGCTATTCTAAGAAGTGAATCTGAAAGCCATTGCAGGAAATGGAAACAGTGGCAGAAATCCTCGTGCAACCCAGGAGTATTTAACATGCTTCACAGGTAATGGCCACCATATGAATGTTTAAATGTTTCAAAAGGTTATCTACCCTGTAGCCCTTTCAAAAGGTTATCCGCCCTGTAGCGTTAGAGCCATCACCTGGTGACGTTCCTGTAACGCAGTGTTGTGGATCTGGCCCCAAACTAAGGTACACCTTTATCACTTTTGGTTTTCCCCAGAATGGATTTAGGTACAAATGCACTGATTATTGCACTAATATTATAGGAATCAGAGTACAGGCCAATTTATGCTCCCTTACGTACGTAAATAGCGACGCCCATTTCAAACGTTGTCATACGTCGGCCCCCTCATACTTCCATGCGTGTTTCGCCTTGCCATGGTTGTTAAGTAAATTACTCCTCTGGTGTACAGTGCTGAGTTCAGGCTTCACTGACGATCCGATGTCAGTTTCAAACAGCTTGGCCGTGGTAATGCATCTATGAAGTTGTTTCCAACCGCCCAATATTCCAACGCCTTAAACATTTCCAACGCCCTAAATATTTACACAGTCTTTCTTCAAAAGCTTGTGCAACTTCTACAATTATTGTCCTCGTCTTCATTCTTCTGATTTTTTGTTCTTACGGATTCTTTTCTTCTTCTCTGGTTTGTTTTTTTTCCCTGGTCACGTCAGCTATTCTGCTCAGCACTGCCCCTATGATTTCCGGTGGCATTACTCCGTCTTCTGCATCAAGCGACAGATAGCTAAGGTCCCTGAAAACGGACTAAATTATATACATAACCGACTCAGAAGATGGAAGAAACTGTCTGTTGCTCCTGATGGGTCGTGGTGAGCGTCTTGCATGGCAGCTTCCGCCATCAGTGCATGAATGTGTGTGTGAATGGGTGAATGTGATGTATGATGTACAGCGCTTTGGATAAAAGTGCTATATAAGTACGGACCATTTACCATTTACCATATCCGTCTTCTGCATCAAACATCAATGGGCCTTAAGGAGTCTGTTAGGTGGTCTGGTTGGTGGGCAATAGGTCACGTTTTGGTTATCTAACTAAATAATTGATTGGTTCAAGTAATATTTGATAAGTATTTCTTTAAAGTTGCCTGCATCATAAAAAACACATTATATAAATACTGAATGAAAGAAAGTAGCATCATTTGGTTTGTGCAGCTGTCCAGGTAGGTCATCGATCTTGTTACCAGTTTTTAAAAATCATGTTAAAAATCATATGTACTGGCATGAAGCAAACATTCAGTAGTATCTCAAATTAAGGTAAAAATAAAAACTTGATTAAGGAAAAGGGAGTGAGAATTCTTTTTTTTTACATTGTGGTACTTGTGCTGCCCCACAACTTTAACTATGGTTTCCTGTTTTTGGTTGAAGCAAGAAAAAAAAAAGTTTCTAAATCCTGATATACTTTTGTGATCCTCACAAAAACAGCCAATAAGATTATTCATGCTTTAACTGGTAATCATGGTGTAAAAGTCTGCTCCTAAATAGCCTTAATTTGAATGTGAATACTGTCCACAGAGAATCAAACAAGTCCCAGTAATGCTAATGTCACTGCGTACCTGTGTGCAAAGTGTCCATATACGACTGCAATAAGGTTTGTCATAACAACTTTGCTTCAAGTTTCTAAAACAACAATGCTTTGTGGGTTTTGGTATAAAGGTTCTCTATAAAAAATGATTTTCAGAGCCTGCAAATTCCCTCAAGTGCTCCTCATTCTCTTTGGCTGATGCTATTTTGCTCAGTTGTTCTTGATGCAGTGAGAAGAATGCTCTGGTATGAGTGGTTGTTTTGGCTGGGTTAGCTGGGTTAGCTTGGGTCTGAAAGCAGAGCTGATGCAATCTATTACTAACCATCAAACATGGTTACTATCTTCCTATCTTCTAATTTCTTGCAAAATTGTAAAGTCCAACTGCAGCAGTAATACAGGACCTACTCAGAATATTAAATTGTAAATCTGAGCAGAAATCTGGTCCTTCCAGTGTCCTGGTGGAACAAATATCTAAAAAAGGTCAAGTCCTCATGTTCATATGCAAAGCTGTGTCTCCTCCAGTTCCTTTTGATTAATACTAAAACTTTTTGCTTTTTCTAAATTTTGCTGATATCTGAGAGAAGGACACTGTCTGCATGCACATATTCTACAGAGTCTGAAACAAATTAGCAAGGTTCTGAGAAACCCATTTTCAGAACAGAACACAAAATACCTAAAATGGCCCAAATGTTACATTTGCATCAGTAAGGAACAAAAAATTGTACAATTAGTACATTTTCTTTACTTTGTTCCCTACACAGGTACAGTCTAAGGTTCTAATCCTCAGTAAGTCAGTGAGGAGCTTGGGACTGGACACCAAGAAATTACCCAAGTATGAATGAACTGTTTGGTGTGGTTTTTTTTTGGTGTGTTATTTATTTATTTATTTATTTATTTATTTATTTATTTATTTATTTATTTATTTATTTATTTATTTATTTAT
>JBAMHW010000003.1:1828657-1839364 GCA_037177495.1 Rhadinocentrus ornatus | reverse complement strand
CTAAGAACCAGACTGGGCGACACCAACCGTTCTTCGACAGACCAGCAGAGGATTGATCCAGGCAGGACTCGTCCGGTGTGTTTGGATCGAGTCAACTTACGACCGTTCGGGTGATCTCTCTGGGGTACGTTTGTGGAGTGGCTCCAGGTGGTTGAGTCCCGGTAGACTACAAAGTCCAGAAGGCTCGTCACGTGTTGGTCTGAAAGTTCGGATCAGGCAGTTCGGCTTGATGGTCTCGGACCGTGGCTGGGTTGGTGGTGTCACAGATGTCAAAGTAATAAATTTAAACTCCAAAAGTTTCAAAAATGAAGAAAATTGTAAGCTGAAAAAGGCAGAGACTGAACGTAGTGAATCAGTCCAAAAAGAACAAAATCTATCATGCATACTAAGATGCAGGCGCAGCTTAGTATCTGGTGATACGTTTACATCACAGCAAACTCAAATCTTCGGCCTCCTCTCTCTGGAGGGGGTGTAAATTGGCTCAGAGTCCAGCCAAAAACATGTTTCCCAAGGTCCGTAGTGCAGCCGGACAGCACTAAAAGGGAGACGTTTGACTGAACTACTTCTTCTCCTCGTTCTCTGAAACGCTCTTCAATTAATCTAATCTCACATCTCTCATCTTAGTCTCATCTTAATCTAAAAACTGAACTGAAAGTAAAGCTTTTTCTAAGTTTTAAAATGTTAGTGTGACTACACATAGGGTATTGACAAAAATCCTTTTAGCCAATGAACTACTAGTAGGTGGGGTGATCAGCTCAGATGACAGGGGCTGTCTTTGCTACACTCTGATTTCCTGTTAAAAGTATCAAATTAAAACTGACTCTATGACTCTGTGGAATGTGGGTACAAACAGTCCTGGGGAAAATTGCTTCAAAGCAGACAACGTTCTTGGGTGATGAATCCCATCTGCAATCCATAAAACATTTTAGTTTATGTTAGAATTGTATCTTGTCCAAAGGTTAAAGTTCCGAAAAATTCCCAAGGCCTGGAAGATTACTCCCCGAGTCTTGGTTGGCAAGTCGACCTTTGTTGACCTGTGGCCAAGTCATAAATTTGAGAATGGGGTTTTTCCCAGTCCGACCCCCACTCCTCTCTGGAAAGATTCAAGTGTCTGTGAGGAGGACAATTCTTAATTTCTAAATCCAGTCAGGAGATTAAACAAAGTTCATTAATGCTTTGCGAGGGTTAATCGCTACTCTTACTATATTCATGATGTGGTTTTTGGTACAAATAACAAGGCTATTGATCAGGGTTATTTCGATTAAACCAGAAGGAGTAAAAATAGTCACTATAGCCTGACATATTTCTAAATACAATAATGGGAAAATTTTTTAAACTAACCTTAGAGCTAAGTATTATTACTCTCTAAAAATAGCTATTACTTTAGAAAACGAAGGTAACTGCATGTATGTCCCTGCCTCTTTACGATGAGATGTACTTTTTTCCCCTCGGGACAATGCGGCTGAAAATATAGATTATCACGTCACACCTTACCGTGGTGGAGGAGGTGTTGTTGGGGGGTTTATGCCCCTGCTAGGGTCACGCATGGCAAACAGGTGTCTAGGGGAAGGACCAGACAAAGCGTAGTGGGCTCACCACCTGCAAGAGGGGCCATAGGAGTCTAGTGCAGTGTGAGCTGGGCGGCTGCTAGAGGTTGGGTCCCTGGTGGTCGGATCCTCGGCTGCAGAAGCTAGCTCTAGTGATGTGGAATGTCACCTCTGGCGGGAAAGGAGCCTGAGCTGGTGCGTGAGGTTGAGCAGTTCTGGCTAGATATAGTTGGACTCACCTCAACGCATGGCTTGGGCTCTGGAATAACTGTCCTTATGAGGAGCTGGACCCTCTTCCATTCTGGAGCTGCTCCCGGTGAGAGGCGCCTAGCTGGTGTGGGCATGCTCATTGCCCCACGACTTGGCGCCTGTACGTTAGGGTTTACCCCGATGGAAGAAAGGGTAGCCTTCCTCCACCTGCAGGTGGGGGGACGGGTCTTGACTGTTGTTTGTGCTTATGCACCAAGTGGCAGTTCAGAGTACCTACCCCTTTTGGAGTCCTTGGAGGGGGTGTTGGAGAGCACTCCTTCCGGGGACTCCCTCGTTCTGCTGGGGGACTTCAATGCCCACATTGGTAATGACAGCGAGACCTGGACGGGCGTGATTGGGAGTGGTGTTTTCTTTTTTGTTTTGTTGTTGGACTTCTGTGTGTCATGTTTTGTCCATAACGAACACATTCCAGTTCGATGATCGACTTTGTAGTCGTATCGTCGGACTTGCGGCTGCATGTGTTGGAAATTCGGGTAAAGAAAGGGGTGGAGCTGTTATCTGATCACCACCTGGTGGTGAGTAGGCTCAGATGGTGGAGAAGGACGCCGTTCAGCCCTCGCAGGCCCAAGATTATTGTGAGGGTCTGCTGGGAACGTCCGGCGGAGTCTCCTGTCAGAAAGAGTTTCAACTCCCATCTCCAGCAGAGCTTCAACCATGTCCTGGGTGAGGCGGGATACATTGAGTCCAAGTGGGCTGTGTTCCATGCCTCGTTGGTGGACACCAACAGTGGGGGATGCCGTCAAGGTAAAGAAGGAGTCCTATTGGGCCCTTTTGGCCTGTGGGATTCCCGAGGCAGCTGATGGGTATCAGTGGGCTAAGCAGAAGAGCTGGTGAATTTGGCCAGGGAGAGGGAAGTCTGGGTTTCCCTGCTTAGCCGCTGCCCCCACAACACTGCTCCGGATAAGCAGCAGACAATTAAAGGATGGATGGATGGATATATGGATGGATGGGTTTTGAGTTTGGATTTGAATGTTGTGATGAGAGTGACTCATTTATATGAAACAATAATCTTTTTTCCCCTACCAGTTTAGTGCAGCACGTTTATAACAGATAGCAACTATAACAACCATCAAGTACAAACTTCAACACATGCTTTTCCTCTGTGGTAAATAATGGTACAATTAGCAGTGTATTGCAGCATGCAAAGTTTAGTAAATAACTCTGCATGAATTATGTACATATGCTCCTTCAACTTCAATTTGTGGTCTGGAAAAGAAACTCCAAGAAAAACATTTGCAACAAGGTTCGTGCACAAAAATGACTCTAACAGCACCGCATCTCATTAGAAAATCCCAATGGATGCTTCTTCATGCCAAAACAGGCTTTGTATTGGCACAATTCTCTTTCAGTGTAAGACTAGTCAGCATTGCTGAAAAACTGTATGCATAATAAACATTGATTTTTGAACATGGTATTTCTATGGTAAAATACATTTATAGTCTCTGCTTTTTAAAATGGAATAAAAACACTATTTAAATATTTGCTGCACAACCTGATCAAGGTCTAGAATTATACTGACATTGAGTGTTTACTCCCTTTAACCAGTGGCTGTAGCTCAAAATGAAGCGCAGTCATCTGCCAACCGGAATATCGGTTGATGGGATGTTTGGCTCATTTGGCTCGGCTCCCAAAGAAGTTAAACTTAATTTAGCATCTTTTATAGCCCCATAATTTACCATAACTTCGCAAAAAATAAGGAATTGTCTTTTGAAAACCCGTTTGTGTTCAGCATTTTTACGAGAAGCCTTATATTTGCCTCCTTTTAAGCATTTATTCTGATACAAAAGCATTTACTTTTGTTTACTATTTCAACAAATATCTTCTATTGCACAAATGGCCAAAAAACAGCAAACAACTCCACAAAACAGAACGAAAACCAAACTGAAGAAAGCAGCATTAATGTTATTAGTGCGAGTTGGCATTCAGAAAAATAAGATGCCTCATCTTGGATGGGCTGATCCGGTTTCTCCTCTGTGTGAGTAGGGTTTGATGACGCACTCACAATGTAGTGCCATCTACCCCCTCACCACCACCTTTCTGTTTTCACATAATGGTATGATCATATATCCTCACATGTGATTGGCAGCCTGTCCATGCAGGCCAAGCCAAACAAAGCTGTGTGAGCACTGACAGCTAAGCAGCAGTAAAAAGAAAAAGAATGAAAGCCGGCTCTTCTGATTTGCTACCAGAGCCGGCTCTTTCGTGCATTGCACATCACAAATTCATACCAGGCTTTCCCTGACTATATGCCAGTGTGTCTTTGGGCAAGTCATTAAACTCACGTTGCCTCCTGATGCATCTATTTGGGTATGAATGTGAGTAATAGTAGAAAAAACTTAGAATATAACAATAGAAGTGCTGTCTAAATGTGTGTGTGGGTGATTGTGTGAATGTGACATGTGGTATAAAAGTGCTTTCAGTGGTCAACCTGACTAGAAAATCATTATATAAGCACCGTTCATTTACCATTTAATTATTTTGCTGCTCTAAACAACAAGGTCATTTTTCATTCCTATTTACCTCTAACAAAATGCTACAAAATCAAGATGTGCAATACTAAAATAAATGGCTGAAATTTTCCAACAACATTTTTAGACAGTGTTAAAAACCAAAAATTGCTTTCAAAATTTTTAGAAAAAGGAATGTTGTCATGTGACAATGTCTGTTTTCTGATTTTCAAATGTTTACAAGGATAAAGCCAAGTCAAACCTTTATTTATAAAGCACTTAAAAATATAGCAAGTACATAAAACATTGAAAGATAAAAAAAATTAATTTGGCAATATAACATAAAAAACTTCTAAAAGGATATAAACATGACATATGAAAATATATAGTTTGAAAGTCTAAAGTCTAACTAGATTAAGATGAAAAAGATCAATTAGCAGAGAAAAAAACAAACCTGGGAAATATCTTTTCAAATTCCTCGATTAGCTGCTCATAATCACGACAAATTTAAAATAAGTACATTCAAAAGTAACAAGTAACAAGTCAGAAGCAACAATAAACAATAAAGTAACAAGTTAATAATAAGACAATGTAGGAGAAGAACAATGAAACGTCACATACGCAGCCCATAAAAATACAAATATAGGCCAAGATATTTTTATTCTGGATGGAGATAAAAGAAATCCACAGTGATCATGTTTCTGCTTGTGAGGCTCATCACTTGGCCGACTGGCATGTTAACTTTTGGATTTCTCTGTAAAACAAAACTATCCAGGATATCTGACCTTGTTAGTGAGCCAGAGTTTCCATGTGTGCTCTTCTAAAAGTACAAACATAGAAACTTCCTGAAAAATTTAAGTGAAACTATTGCTGAGTTCTGCCAAAATATCTGTGGCCTTCACTGAAGCAGTACACTTGAACTCATCTTGTGAAGACACACACACTTGCACCATGCTGAAGTCCAACTATCTAAAAAAAGATTTGAACTGCATTGTAAAAAAATGGAAAAACATTGATTTATTCTGTGTTCTAGAATAGAATATTATTCCAATAGTTGATGGGCAAACGTACTGATGGCTCTTACCCTGCTCAATCGCCTCTGCTTGTGGCATTTCCTTCGGTTTTGGATTATTTTTAGGAGATTTTTATAGTTATGCATACGTCACATGTGCCTGCGATTAACTACATCTGAAGGGCAAAAGGAAGATTTTTGCATGCTATTCCATACCCAATCAGCGCGTATCATCTTAAAAACTAGGATAAAATGTCCTATAAAGAGGCGGATCAGAAGAAGCTGAGGAGAAGAGACAAGACTGACAAAAGTTATTCAGATTTTAGGAAGCCGTCTAAAGCAACTCTAGTCGTAATTTTCATGGCTTAACCAGCCAAACTAGCCAGTGGAAAAAATCAAGAAGCTGTGAAGCAGGAGGACAGAGCACAGAATCACAGGCCATCTACAAGTGAATTTCAGAAATCCTTCATTATGAGGGGCCGTAGAGGACAGAATCCATTCTTGACTCTCACACACTAAAGGCTGACATTTTTTCAGGAATCCCATGGGTCACGGGATTGCCGTGGGATTCCCACGGGATGGGAGTCATTTTTACTATTAATCCCGTGATTGGGTCGGTACAGGACGAAAAGTTAACGGGAGCAGACGGGAGCGGGAACCAAACGAAAACAAAAGAACAAAAAAAGATAGGCACCGCCATTTTGTAGTTTCGTTTCATAAACCTACACTGTAACCAAGTAAATAAAAGAACTACAGTACCCAGAAGTATATTAATATTATAAAATGATTACAAATATTAAAATTAACATTAATATTAATCATATATTAATTTTTGGGCACATAAAGGTGTGAAAGATTTGGTGCAACTGACATGTTATTCAATCTTCACTGGGGACACATGAGGTTTTACAGCATGTATATTTCCTCTGCATTATGTTTTGTGCACATGTCACACATTGCAAATAATGCAAAGAGAGGAAGGAATAAATTTAAGGTTTGGGTAATGACTGTCTGCACCATTGAGATTCCTGGACATGCACATTTGTATAAGAAAGCAAGTTGCAACTAGCATCCACTTTATATTTATGAAATTGTTTAAGAGTAATCTCAACTAAAGCAGACGTTTACAACCTAAAGCAGATAAAATCACCTAATTTCTTTCTCTAAAACTTCAAAAACATTTTTCATTTCAATCTGCATAAAATTATCTTGAAGAACACAGAGAATAAATTTGTTCTTCTTTCTTTCTGTTTTACTCTATAATTAATACACAAACAGCAGAGGACAGTGCAACACCTTTTTTGACACACTTCTCAGGGTGGAGGCTCTGCAGACCTGTCGAGTTCTCATCGCTGGGACTGTCCACTCGCACAAAGTAATGAGATCATCCTCTGTGAAGTGATGCTGAAAATGAATCATCTCCTCCCTATCCCCTAATGGCACGGTGGGCCCATTTCTCCTGAACCCTGTACTCTGAGGCCATCCATCCTCCACCACCATGCAGTGCAACAGCTTCACTCATCACAGCCACAGCTACAGCCCCCTCCGCCACCCAAACCCACCAACAAAAGCACCTGACAGGAAGCTTGCATTTAATCCAATCATAGTCTAACAGGTCACAACCAGCATGAGCTTTCCTGTAAGGGGTGTAATGATTTTCTCCCATGCTTATTCACTTAGGACTTATAGTCAACCACAAATTGCTACAGCCAAGGTTCAGTTATTGTTTGGTCAGGTAACCATCTCTATTTGTTGATAAAGGTGTGTCAGGAGTAATGCCCTTATATCTTCAGGACATGTTTTCTATTAAGAGAAAGTGGCAATTTCAGGTTAACACAATTTTCTTCTGAGACAAAAGTATAAGAGCATTCCTGTGGGTAATGAAATAACCATGCGCAATAAGTGGTGGGGTTGAAGGATGGCCGCGGTCTATCCATTAGACCTTGCAGCCTGTTTTTATGCTGCCCTGATAATAGGTGAAAGCACACTGATGAAATCCTGTTGGAGAGGCTTTTTTCTGGGAAGGCACAAACATAAACAATAAGAAAAAGGAGGCTGCAATCTGGCAAAGAAGATAAGGCTTTATCTATCACACCTCGGTTTGTACATATAATAGGAAAAGAGAGTTTAAAGGTTTAGAATAATCACAGATGTCAGGAGCTATTTTTCACCATGCAAAGGATATGAGTTGTCTTGGAAATATGATGTGTTGAGGAGCCATACTGAGAGCAAAGCTGGGGCTGGGACCACTGCCTGGATAAGTCAGGGGGGAGATGATTTAGGTCACAGAGCCAGATGACTGACAGCGTCACAAGCGATAGAATCAACAAAACCAGGCTGCAAGGAGAGACACCTAACAGAAAGCAAACAGGCCGTTGACCACGCAACCTGCTTTTGAGAGCGAGTGAAGCATATCACACTGGTCTAAACGCAGCCATATTAACTCAGAGGCCTGTGCTGGTTACTATGTGTTTGACTTACTCTGGTCACAAGTATTCACATGAATGAACCTACCGTGGCCATTTGACATGCAAATTTTCTAAAAAAAAACTAAAAAAAACAGCAGGAACAGCCATGCTGTCAAGGTACCAGTTTATTGCGAGAGTAAGCAGCTCATCACACGATTGGTTCATTGCAAATCCATTAAGTGTGCAGCGCATTAATCATGCTGCAGGCTGCCAAAGTTCACCATCTATGCTGCTCTGTAGATTACAAGAGAGGGGTGTTGGAAATCCTGCTTAATAGCGAGGAAGCTCTCATTACCGTCCTGCATTCATTCATATCTCCTGTGTTGCGTGCAGTCTTACATACTTTCCAAGATGCTTGATAGAGAGACAAGGGACTTATTTAGTATGTGCAGAAACCTCCTCTCCTCTCTGCAAGCTCGGCAGTGTGTTTGCAAAGTTTAACAGTGTATTACTGGGCCATTTGTGCAAATAGCTTGCTGTATAGTAGATATAGATATCATTATGAGATTCTCCATCTCTACATCAAACACTCATGGTCTCTCTCAGAATTACTTTCCAGAACTGCAGAGAGACGTTCTAACATTTTATTCACATTTAATGTGGCGGTACCACACTGCAGGATGACTGCTTTTTCAACAAGGTAATGTAAATTAATCAAGATGTGCAGAATTGCATAAAACATCCATACACACACACACACGCACACAACCAACCACATTTACTTCTCTGTCCCAAAGTGTTGAATCATCTTTCATTTCATTATTATTGATTCCCCCAAAAGCCAGACTTTCCTGTAATCTTTCATAAACAGATTGCGCAATAGTTCTCCAGTATGGAATCTGAGAGCGATAGTGCCTAATTTAAATGATCGTTATGCTATGTTAAAATTCAATTTTTCTCATTATCACAAAAAAAATTGCCTTTTGTATTTCTTAAGATAACTACCAGCTGTGACTAGTTATAACTAGATAACAAGCTTTGTTTACCCACATCACAAGATGATCAAGATGAACTTAAAAATTAGTTGTTAGAATTGGTAAATGTCACAATCTGTTTTCATCTGTTCACTTCCTGGGAACGGCTTTCCTAAACTCTAGCGAAGGATAGACTTCTTTGACCTTAGTATAGCTTTTTAAAACCAATAAAACCATTTTTTTCAAGGTAACATTTATTATTTCATTAAATCAAACCTTGTTACAGCAAGAGCGTTAACTTTTTACCTCAACGCAATGATGTTTTTCTTTTTTAAATTCTTTAAGCATGGTTGCTCTCAGTTTCCATTGTCAAGGCTTTCTGAAGATATTTCAATGTTTTCTTTGGACATTTGCAGCTTTTTCAGCCAAGTCCATGAAACAGCAGAATAACCACTGACCAAGAAATCAACCAAGCATGAAATAAAGTATCTAATTCGAGGTTTGGGACAGTTGTGTATCTACATAAGAGACATTATAAACTTAGCACAAAAATAAGTAAATTTATGTCTAATTTGCAATTTCTTTGGTGCAAGAGTAACCATGTTTACATGGACACAATTATTCAGATTACTGATGGGAACACAAAAGCTGCAGTTTGAAGAATCTGATCCGCTCATTAGTGATGGTATACTTGATTCTTTTTATTGACTTGAGTTTGAAGGAGTCACTCACCAAAGTGAATCAGGTTTTTGAGTCATTTGAGTCACATGCCCGGAGAATGCATTGAAGTCAACATGTGCACACAAGCTTCAGCCCATTTCTGACTGATTCATACAGCTAAAATGTCTGATTGAAAATATTCTATTAATATAGTCTATATAATTCATTTGATGGTGGAAAAAAGTGAAAGGTCAACAGATCTCCAAGAGGAACCTTTGATTCACACATGAAATTGAATATAAATGCAACTGAGTAAATTTGCAATGTTTAAATAGTGCAACATTAGAAAAACAATGCACTTATTGATTGCTACTAAGATGGCTTCTTATATTGGATGTGCTTCCCCCTCAAAAAGGCTAAACTACCTTGCAAAGCTGGTATTTTACAGCGTTGGACTTTGTATTTCAAAATGCATCCAAATACTTTTTCTGCAACTATCCATTTTTCTCCCTTTTTACTGCGACATATGGGCTTCATAAATAAATAATTAAATACAGACAGTCATTTTCATTTTTAATAATCCAGATTTTTTTCTGCAAAAAATATAGCAATAATCTTTTTTCCAGTCCGAATAAACAATCTAATGAAAGTATGGAACTCAACAGACACTCGCTATTAAGTTCTGCCCTTTTCTTGCATTAATAACTGCAGCAGTTACAAGTAGTGAATCGGACTTTAAATCATAGTTTATCTTCAAAGTAAACAGTGGAGGAACTGGCTGAATATATTTTTTCTTTAGGTTTAAATTTAGTCTTTATTTTTAGGCCTATTTCTTCCTATGGCGACACTGAAACTATCGGAGCAGGGCAGCAGCTTCAGCTCAGTGAGGAAGCAAGTTGCTGCAGCTGAGCCGGGAGGGAGGGGGTGAGTAACCCGTACGTACTGTGAGTCCGTACTGAGCAACTGAGTGATTAGTTTATGCTACGAGTAGAGTCAGTACCAGAGTTTAGGGAGTGATTCGCATGTAGCTCACAGCAAGGGAGGGGGAGAGTGAGTTGCACATGCTGCCAGCCGAGTGATGCTAACTGTGAGCTTGCTCATTCACAGTTGAGCAGTGTGCATGAAAATATATATTCCAAAATTCAGCATTATTTGTGCATGCTTGTTACATGAACTGTACATCAACGTAGTCCCGCACTTTACATTGTGGCTAGCCAAACACATGGCAGGACCAAACCAGAACTGGTTGGTATGTGATACATAAAAATTGCTTGAACTTTAAAAGAACATCAGATTATTAGGGGGGGGGGGGGGGACTTTTTAGGACTTCCCCCACCCCCCCCACACAGCCTTGTTTTTTTCCCCTCCAAACCCCGTTTCTTCCCTTTT
>JBAMHW010000003.1:1813262-1826426 GCA_037177495.1 Rhadinocentrus ornatus | reverse complement strand
GGCAGATGTAAATCACTTTCCCAGTGACATTGCGACACGTACAGGATCCACCAAGTACCTGACAGTACCTTTTACCTGCCTGCAGCGCCAAAGGAGAGTAATGTCTGTCTCTGCTCTAGCAGCACCTGTCCTCCTCCTTTCCTCTTTAGTTCACCTCATGACCTCTGCTTCAGTGTATGTTAGATTCTCTGATGTTTAATGAAGTATGTTGGCTTCACACACACATCAAACTGCAAATTGTTGCTGTTTGTGGGGCTTAAAATATCTCCACTCAAAACTGCGTGCCGGACTGATCACTGAGCAATGAATGAACCACATGTTGTTGCCAAGCGCTGCTGATGGGCATTTCATGCACCTTTTGCACATATTTCACAGAAGAGTTCCTACCTATCCTGAAAGTTAGTTATATAAATGTTGGTATAGGATGATTAGGTATTTCACTTTTGATCCGCACATCACTACTATTTATTCTTCTCAGATACTTAGATCATATCGTTGGCCCGTTCCCACATATTATTTTTTCATCGGCCTTTGGAAATCGGCCTAAGACATAATGCGGCCCACTGGGAAATCTTCCCGAGCCTCCTGATTAGCCGGTATTGCTCTTGATCTAAATTTTAGCGTGAAAAATAGGAGGTTTAGCGTGAGAAGCCACTCAAATGTGTGCTTTTGGCAGCCCTGATATACACACACAAGCAACATATATACTAGTGAAAATTCACTAAAACCACACGCACACGCAAGACACCGTAGACTGGTAGTATGTGTGTATGTTAGGTAATTTTGTCACAGAAGAGGCGAGGCTACAACCAGAGTGCAGAAAGCGCATGTATGTGTGAAGTTCCCCTAGTATATATGCAATATGTTGCTCGTGTGTGTATATGAGAGTTGATTTTATGTGTATGTGATAGTGTTTATAGTAGTTTTTGCGTGATTTGAGAGATGTGTGTGACAGATAAAAATGAAATGTGCTTTGAGATACACAGCTGGCTCTGTAGATGGATCAACTGTAGTGTTTCCCCCAGGTTCATAGCCTTGTGGGAGGAGGGGCTTTGATGACCAAAGCAAACTCTTAAAAGGCCTGCCAGGATGAACCAGTCCAGTTTCCTGCCACTGCAGCATCCTGGGCTTTAAAAAGTAAAGAAATAGACTGACTCATGCTCATGTTCGGATCCTCTTCACCACACGCCACAACAGAACCACAGCTGATGCGTCAATGATGGAGTTGAAGTAGAATATTTGTTCAGAACCTGGGCTCAACTATTTCCAGTTGACTGTCCTATGTGATCTTTCGATTCAAAATTCAGAGTGTGGCGTTAAAAAGCCTGCAAGTACATTTTCAATCTTTACTGAATCATATTGTTACTTTGTGCAGACTGTGATTATCCATGATTTCGTATTTAGGCTGCAGGTAGAATTTATTTCCACTAAATTGTTCTCTGAGCATGAAGTTGTTGGCCTTCAGCATCGCCTTGGCATTCCTGCAACAGACACCTACGAAGGACTCAGAAATTAAATCAAAATAAGTAGAGAAAATGGGAAAAAATAAAATAAAACAGACAGGCTTGGTCAGCTTCCTGATAAACGTCACGCAAAAAATAAATCACCCCATGATAGACTATTCATTTCTAAGGAAAAAATGAAAGAAAATAATCAGTAGCTCTCTAAAGAAACATATGCTGCCTGGTTAAGAAGATTAAGCTCAAATCGTGAGTAAGCAGTGAGAGAAGGTGGTCAACCTGAATCAAAGAGAAACAACTAAAGGTTATTTGTGAAAGATGCTGATACCGTAAATATTGGGTCTACAGTCAGATAAAATACATAATTAATCCTAAAATTTAATCTCACCAAAACCAACACAAGGAATTATTTATAACATAGTTTTTAGGTGTACAAGTACAACACATAGATATTCTTGTAGCTAGATTATTTTTAACTTGAAAAGCAGCAAAAGAAAAGGAGAAGAGATGAAAGTAGCTCCCAGTTCACGGTGGCACAGTACATGGTAATTCCATTTCCTATCCTTCAAAGCAGTAAAAGTGAGGGTCTGATTTATTCATAAGCTGGGCTTCTGCCAGGGAGCATTAGACAAAGGCAGATCACACAAAGGTAACAATTATGCTGGGAACAGCAAATTACAAATCAAAACAAATCAAACCACCATGTGAACAGTTTACTGTGCTGCTCTGCTGTGCAGGTCAGCAATGTGCTGCAGCTGCTCCACTCAACAGCTGAAGAGCAAACCTTTGTTACCCAGCAGTTGAACACACATTTTTTTCCCCGACTGCTGTCGGTGGAGTTGTTTTATTAATTCCAGGTCTACGGTATACAACATTCCACCATGGCTTTAAGGTTTCTTGCAGCTGCATGTCAGGAATAATTCAACATGTTTCAGGATCCATTAAGCTTCCTGTCAGTCTGTATCAGAGAGTGAAGGTCACCTTTCCGTCCTGCTTACCTGGCCTCATGCAGCCTAACCACATGTCCTCGTCTCTGAATCTCCTCTCACTGCTGTGGCTCTATTTATTTCTGTCAACACTCAGAATGTTAAAAAAAAACAGGCTCACAGCAGTTTTGGCATGAGTTTATAGAGTGTTAGCAGATTTTGATGTTTTTGTATTAGGCCAGGTTTCAGTTCTAGTGTCTGCAAGTGACTTGCAGTTTTTCTTTGTTTTCCATCATCATACATCTCGGCTGGGAGTTCTCCATAGTTCGAACATCAGCTTGAATGTGAGGAAACTTCAAACATCACTTCCTTCTCAAATTCAGGAAACGTCTAACAATAAATGAGTGTAGCAGAATCATCTAAACTCGCCCCAGTTTGCAAATATTGAAAAGCTGTTTTGCACATCATTAATTTATTCGCATGTCATACATACTCAACTGGAAAGCTGTTCTACTGACAAAAGTCATGCCAAAGCGACATATTACTATAAACCTTGCAAATCCGCTTTCCACAGATACCCAACAGGGACTAAACAAGAAAGTAACAGCAGGTGGACATGGCAACATTAGCCAACACCAAGGAGCGAAGGGGGCTTGGGTATTCAAACAATGGTCAAATTCTATATTTGCATGAAATGCCCATCACTGGTTCAGAACTATTTAAATATAATTAAAGTAATGAGAAAGTGTGTTCTTGGGCTGCTGAAATGTCAGGTTGGCTGATAATCGTCTTTGTTTCTTATAATGAGTTATCCCCTTTTGATAATAAGCCTAGTTTATTATAAATAATTTAGATATAATAATTGTCTACATATAAAATAATCAATTCAGCTTTGATAAGTTAAAATTCAGTTTACAAATTAAACAGCTGATATAATTTTCAACAAATGTCTATAATAAATAGTAATGCTCACAATCTTCCATCCATCAAAGATGACGGATTTTGTATTTACAAGGTGGTTGTTTCAAGGTTCTGCGTCTCCTTTAGGAATAAGCCATCACTTTTACAGAGAAAGTCATCAGTAAAAGCCAACAGAACTATGTCACAGTATGTGCTGGCTGCTGGCCAAGGGAGTATTTTACTCCGGGAGCAGAGGCAACTGACAGATGCCCGAGCAGCAGCGCAGCATTCATCAAGGCATCTGCAGCCTGTGAATACAGAGGTGGCCTCTGCTATTAAGACTGCCAAATCTCAGGCATGAAAGTAGCTGGATGAAGCAGTACTTCAGTATCACAGACCTGACCCCGCCAGACAACAGGCAGCTCTGGGTGTTAAACCACCCCATCCGCTCCATACATCACTGTTATCTCCATCACCCTTGTGAAGATTAGCCTTCAGCCAGTGTTACCTACCTGTTCTGGCTGCTGCTGCTGCAGAGCAACTTCCACAAAAACCACGCAAAGATGCTGATAAAAAATAACAAGGTTCGTGTATGTTCTGAAATGTGTGGAGATGAATTGATGTGCACAAGACTTAATCCTTCAAATAAATTCAGCACAAGATGAAATATGATTGAGTCTCTTTTGCTGAGTGCTGCAACTTTTCTTCAAGGTCTAATTAGAAAACATTTCACATTTGAGTACAGTTCATCACTGTATTCAAAACTATAAAATTAAAAACATTTGGGTTAAGGTCTTGATTGGAAATATAGCGATGCACATCTGGAAGTTAGAGCGCCAAAGGGAAACTACTATAAATGTATGAGGATCTGAAAGATTGAACTACTTTCTTTTATCAGACTAACTTCTTATTTGTTCTTTTTTGTTAAAAAGTACTATGCAAAAGTTCTGAGCCACCTCTCATTTCTTTGTATAGTCATCTGAAAACCGCAAATAAGCACAATTGTTTTTAAAAGTACAACAATAAATAGAAATGCAGTTTTTAAGGCAAAAGCAGAAATTATCTGATTCCAACAAGCTTGAAAGTCAATTTGTGATATGACCATCTTCATTATTCAATACAGTCTGAACCTAGACAGACTGTCTTGTCATTTCTTTAAGCAGTCTTTAGGAATAGCTCTCGAGGCTTCTTAAAGGACTTTCCAAAACTTGTCTTTGGATGTTGGATGTCCAGATTATCCCACACTGCTTCTTTCATGTTGATGTCCAGGTTCTGGGGAGGATCAGTTCTTCTGTCTGACCTGGTGAGGTCTATGCTCTGGGGAGGATACAACTGTCCATCAGACCTGGTGAGGTCCGGGTTTTGGGGAGGATCAGGTCTTCTGTCTGACCTGGTGAGGTCCGAGTTCTGGGGAGGATACAACTCTCCATCAGACCTGGTGAGGTCCGGGTTCTGGGAAGGATCAGTTCTTCTGTCTGACCTGGTGAGGTCTGAGCTTTGGGGAGGATACAACTCTCCATCAGACCCGGTGAGGTCCGGGTTCTGGGAAGGATCAGTTCTTCTGTCTGACCCGGTGAGGTTCGGGTTCTGGGGAGGATACATCCCTAAATCAGATCCAGTGACACGACACACGTCAGATGACGGTTTCTGAAGAAGACTGAGGTTTCAGACGAAGCATGTCAAAAAGGTTGAATTAAAACTTCTTTAAAACTCTTTCATCAAAAAGAAGTCTTACAGCTACAATGGTTTAGTGCTTGCTTTGTTCGTATTGCAGAGTTTTACGGGAAGTGATTTTCCATTGATTCTTTCAACCAATCAACGGATTGCAGAGTTTTAAACTCCTCTCTTTAAGGAGGGATGGATAAGACTGATACCCCAACAGAAGGGTTACAAGAAAGTAGGACAGGTAAAATCAGATAATCCCAGTTCTTATTCCCTTCCTAGTTCTTATCTGTGGAAACTTAGAAAAATGCCTTCCAACCTGTCCTGTACCAGCCCAGAAACCTTGGTGAAGATGGGGCTAAAGTGCCTAAGATACCATTTAAAATAGGTTGTATGTAGATACATACTCGGTCATTAAGGAGCCATTTTTATGTTTAAATGATTCATAGGTCAACTGGCTAAAAATATAAAAAAAGATAAATGCTCTGAAAATGGTTAGGTACAACAACTGGACTGAAAATTAATGAAAAAGCAGCCAAGATCCAAAGAAAGAATTTTACAGACGTTCAGAAAGCCTGGATCAAGGCCACTTTAAAATATTAGGTCTGGCTGCTTGGAAGCTAAAGAAAAAAAATAAGAAAATTTAATTGTGGCTCAATACTTTTGTACAGCAGTGTATAATTCAATCTCCGGTCATATCATTTAAACTCTAAATTGATTTCCCTTTGGTATGAACATAGTAAGTGTTTAGCAGTTTACTCTGCTTTCCTCACTGGAAAAGTGTACAGCCAAGCAGATGTGAATTGTTGGTGAGCTGCATTGTCTCCTCATTTTTTGAATGATATTAGCCTGGTGGCCCAAGTCTGTCTGCTCCTGTTATTATGTGGTGATGAGGACATGAGGGGCCCATATGTATTCTCCTGAGGACACCCCTGAGAATAATCGATGGGGCCTGCACGACGTGGTAGGTTTATTAAGTCAGTGCTTAGAAATGAAGCCCAAAGTGGCATATTAATCATCATTCCACCAGACTAAGTGACATAGAAGTGCGATTATTGAATACAATTTGACGGGACTTTATTTTAATAAAAAAGGTAATGGCAAATTTATTTTCCTGTATAACCTCTCTAGGTGGGAGAACAGTGAATGGGTGTGTGTGCTTGTGAGATCAATGTACAACAATAGGATAACATGCCTGAATGGCTCAAGACATCAGAAGTCTGTCATCAAGTACAGGGCTACATGCAGGACACGTGCACGCGCGCACATCCCTACAGTTACCAGATGAAATACAGTAGGTCAGCGGTTACTTTCACGTGGTAAGATTCAGATTCCAGAGAATGTCCTGATCCGAATCCATTTTAACAAACTGGGGACGTTTTTAACGTGCTTTAATCATCTGAAACTATTTTAGTAGTTTTGATGGTGAAATCGGTTTTGCTGTGAGGGAACACGATATTCCTTCCTTCTGAGACACAATCTCATGACTGCAGGTGTCTTTTGCGCTTGACACTGATCTTTTCGGCCCGGGTGGACGAGAACCAAAGCGCATTTCGTTTGCACCTCCAGCATCATCCTTGTACAGATATGTCCAGTCATCCCCCCTCGTGCGCATCTTCAACTATATTGTCTTGGTGTTAATGTAAATCTCTTCGCAACGAGGACAAACGAACCGTAAATTCCCGCTCTCGTGCGCTGCAGCCTGCTGGAATGCGCCAGCGATATGAAGGCACTGCACGCTGATGAGTTGAAACTTTAGATCTGTGTTTAAAATTTGGCCATATGTTAGTCTAAAGCTCATCAAAGGGCATCGTCGCGTCCCAAAACTGCTACACAGCACCTGCACAAACGCATGTCAAAGGAAAGCCTCTGACTTATATGCGCGTCTCGGCGTGCACCAGGAAACACGGACAGGATGAACACCACAACCAACTGTACAAAGCCCGGACTAAAATATGTTGCACGATAACTCAAATAGATGTCTTACCTGTTCAGGAGAGAAGAGGAGAGAGGATGTCTGCCTGAGTCGCGCAGTTTGCGCCGGAGTTGGAAGGACTGAGACGTCCCGGCACTGTACTCCAAAGTGCTTCTGAATTTTATTATTATTTTTTTTCTTTCCACGCCAATAGAGGACAACCAGATTCTAACCACTCCCCTCTTATCAAACTATTCTGAATTGTTGGAAAGGAGAAAGTATGAACCACATGACCCTAACACGTGGGTCATATAGAGATTATGTTTAATTTCAAATCTGATGTAATCTTCAGTTAGAAAAATACACTGTATATGTTCAGATTTTTGCTCATAATAATATTTTACATTATCATATTTTACTGTGGCTTCTTTAAATCTGTCATTTCATTATCAAATACCCCCCCCCTTTTTTTTTTTTTTTTTTTTACCTAAACAAATAGGTAAGAACCTACCATTGGAAACTTGTTTCCCTTTATTTAACTGATGCACTAAATTCTGGTGTTGCCAGTGATGGACCTAGAAAATTTTACAAGAAGTTACTAAGGAGTGGCAATATGTGTAGCCAGGATGGCATTGGACGTGTTCAAAAACGTCCAAAAATTCCATATATTTATATATATATATATATAAAGTTAACAGTGGTTGTAAATGAATATTTGCAAATTATATCAGAGTTTGCATTTGTCACCGAGGTTCAAATTGCACCAGGGGCAAGTCACGTGCATAAATATTTTGCACGTAACCCCATTAAAAAATTAAATGTAACCTGGAAGTGGACTATTTTTATGGCTCCCCCTTAAAGTATTAGCTGAATGTCTTTATGGGAGCTCCTCTGCCTTTCAGGGGAGCCGAGCTCCCCTTAGCTTCCCCGTAATTTGAACCCTGGTTGTCACCTCTGATAACAATCTACCTGAGAAATAAGAGAGAAACGGCACAAACAGCTAAATTAATGATGTGCAATAATAGCAAAATTGCTTGTAAGTAAGACAGAAGAAAGTATGCCCATATGTGCAGTTTGATCCCATCTACAGCCTGGTTCTACAGAAGCAAAACTACGGGATTGTAGGGTCATCGGAGTCAGGACCACACTCTATAACAAAACGGAAGGTTTTTAGGTCAAATCTTAAAAAGTAGGGAGTGTCTGTGTCCTAAACCCAAACTGTGAGCTACATGAGAGATGCCTGATAGCCAAAGACTCTGCCTCGCATTCTACTTTTACAAACTCCAGCAACCACAAGTAATCCTGCATTCTGCAAGTTCTCTGTTGGGATAATATGATACAGTGAGGTCTTTAAGATTTCATGGAGCTTTGTCACAAAGGGTTTTCTATGTGAGAGAAAAGGTTTTTTCAGTTCTATTGTCATGCCATTTCCCATCAGATCTCTCGCGGCAGCATTTTGGATCAGCTCAAGGCTTTTCAGAGTCATTGGAGCAATCTAGTGGTAATGAATTGTGTTCGTCCAGCCTAAAAGTAAAAGATGCATTGACTTATTATTTGCATCAGTCTTACACAGGATGTTCCTGATTTTCACAATATCTTGCATGTAGTCGAAGCCATGTTGCATAGTCAGTTGAAGTTGAACAGTGTATTCCAATCTAAGGTTAAAGTTTCTCTTTTCTATGTAATGCCATTCAGAATAACTGAAGAGCAAGGACAAAAAGATTAGCTCCAGCGTTATTGAAATTTAGGTTTTATAGAGCAAAAATAACTGCATCTTATTTGTTTAGCAATGGAAATGTATGCTGTGCTGCCAAATATTTTCTTAAATGAGTACGCAAAATGTGAAAAGGCATTGATCCACCCACAAGAATTTAATGATTTTGTCTGATAATTCAGAATTGCAGACGACTTTTTAAGGGGCAGGATTGCTTTGTTTTTCTTTTTTCTCTCTCTCTCTCTCATTGAGCACTATTTCACATAATTTACATTTTAAACATTATTTTCCATAGTTAAAATCACATACCTAATTGTTGTTTATGGAAAAACTACATGGCAGGAAGTCATCCTCTTGCATAACAATGTAAAATGTTGCATAAAACTGCAAAAAAAACAAAAAAAAACATTACTAACATACTTAACTTGGCTCTGAGATCAGGCTGAGGACCATCTCTCATCCAAACTTGTAATGAGTTTTGAGCTCCTCCTTCTCTTTCCACTTGGCAACCTATCATCAGATTGATCAGATTTAATATGGAAGTGTTATTTAAAGGGGAAAAATAATGTTAATAAAGGTCAAGTCTAAATTGGAAGTTTAGATTAAGCTTCTAAAGAATAAGACATCTTGACCTTTGTGTATTGCTGGTTTCCTTTGAGGCAGACATCTTTTCCACACAAGGTTAAATTCTTCAAAGAAGTGCCATTTATTGGTTAGTTGGTATGGATGTTTTAAAGTATGCACACATCAATATCAAGAAAGTGCAATCTGTATTTTACTTTAAGTGTGTTTTTATTGTCAGAGAATGATGCTCACTGTTGTCCACAGTGAGGCTGCGATACTATCAACAAGATAACTGATCAATATTTTTGTGATTTGGTCTTATATGAATTAGCTTAACTTAATGGAATTAAATGTGATATGTGCATATGCTATTGTCTCATTGATTGCTGGCACCTGAACTGAATCTAATCAAATTTGTATGGTGGGGGAATCGGTGATATCAGCACACATCGAATAATCGTCCATTAAATCAATATAAATATGATTGAAACACGCATGTACAAGTGCAGTTCCTAGGGTGCCTTCTTGACTTTTAACAAGCAGCACTACACCCCTTCTTCAATCTGTCAAACTTTACATAACACCTTTCATATAATTTTGTTACTCGAAGTGCTTTGCAGAAATAACAGAGAAAGAAAAAAGGCATAGTATCTCTCTCTTTCTCTCTCTCTCTCTCTCTCTCTCTCTCTCTCTCTCTCTATCTATCTATCTCTCTCTCTCATGCTTTCAAATACAAACTCCCACACACACAGAAATAATCAGATTTGAGCCCACAGTATCAAAACTGAACTGAGGAAGTGCTCAGTAGTTAAATTTACTTGGAAAAATATTCCATCTCTCTCATGAAAACCAATCTGATCAGAGATTCCAGATGACATGTTGACTTGATGGAAAGTTTTAATATGATTTTAACACTTTGATATGCACAATGTGGACTCATTCGGATAAAGCAGATTATAAATTTTGAGCCTTTTGACTATTAAGATGCTCAATAATTCTTAATTTTTCAGCTTACAACAAAAACCTTGTTTTTACACCAGAAAAAACGTGAATGAGTGAATCCTGCTGATCTAATCATGAAAAGGTTTAAGCGACCCCTCTGGATCGGATTAAAAATTATTTTGGATTGAAGCTAATGGAATAAGCTGAGGTGTTCACATGAAGCACTTTTATTGTGATTGTACATTTAAGTGGATCAAAAGTGCCCCATGTAAACACAGCGACTGAGAAAAAATTACGAGAAAAATAAAATAATAAATACATTGAAAACAGACATAAATGCACAACTCAAAATAATAAAAGGGAGCACTTAAATATCACATCTCAGATCTTGACAAAAAAATATTTCAGTTTAAAATCTTAATTCATTACAAAGTGAAATGTGTTACATGAACAAAATAACATAAGAATGATCAATGGAAATCTAAATCATTAACCCATGGAGGTCTGGATTCACAATCATAGTCCAAATAAAAGTGGAAGGATCAGATGAGGAAATTTTTCAAGGCAATTCAGAATGAGGTTCAGTAGTGTGTGTGGCCTCCATATGCCTGTATGCACTCCCTACAAAGTCTGGACATGCTCCTGATGAGACAACAATTGTTCTCCTGAGGGATCTCCTCCCAGACCTTGATAAGGACATCAGACAACCCCTGGACAGTCATATCATCTATAGTCATGCATCAGAAGGAACCTAGGTCCCACTGCAGCAGCATGTGGTCTGACAATGGGTTTGAGGATCTCATCCTGGTACCTAATGACAGTCAGGCTAGCTCTGGCCAGTGTGTGGCCCTCTAAGGAAATGTTTCCCCAGACCATCGCTGATCCACTGCCAAATCGGTCATAATGAAGGATGTTGCAGGCAGCAAAACATTTTCCAGGGTGTCTTCTTAGTCTCCCATCTGTCACATGAGCTAAATGTGAACCTGCTCTCATACGTGAAGTGCACAGGGCGCCAATGGCCAATCTGCCAATCCTGTTGTACTCTGACAAATGGCAGTCTGGCTGCACCTTGTAGGGCTGTGAGCACAGGACACTGAACTTTTGTCTTCTGGTATCTCCTTCGTACTATCAACACTGTGCTGGGTGACACAGTTTGCCTTCTTTCCACAGTGTGCATTGATGTGCCATCCTGGGTGAATTGCACTACCTGAGCAGCTTCTGTGGGTCGGAGACACCACCTCATGTTAACTGTAGTGGTGAGAGCCCTGACAAAATGCAAACATGACCAAAAATCAGCTATAAAGGATGAAGACAGGGAAATGGTAACCACCTGCAAGAACATTCCTTTATAGGGTTATATCTTGTTAATCACCTCTCATTTCCACCTGTTGTGTGTTCCATTTGTTCAACAGCAGGTGAAATTGATCCACAATCAGTGTTACATCCTAATTGGACAGATGGATTTTCCAGAAATGAGACTGGCTTTGAGTTACTCGGTAATCATTATGTGTTCCTTTTTTTTTTTTTTTTAAGTTGTGTAAATTAGGACTGTCAATGTCAATGTGTCAGTGATGCGTTAACGAAAATACCTTTTAACTGCACTATTTTTTTAATGTGGGATCTGCATAGTTTCAGGAAGTGACGAAGGTTGTGGTTCTGAAGCAGAAAATGGTCACAGAATGCATTTTTTACATGGTCAGTTTAGGTTTAAAGCTCTGCAAGATGGTTCTCTGGACAAGACTATTTTTTTCTACTGGTGATGTGAATTAAGCGACAACCATAGTGCGTTGTGTCTCTAATACCACCTGCTGTGTGAGCAAACAGCTGATTGATTAAGAGAGCCCTCCTCCTCATCTAAACACAGTCTGTGATGGATAGTTTCAAGCAGAGATGTCCTAATAATTCTACTAGCCGCAAACTGTTAACCGCTGATGAGGATAAAATAAGGAAGTTGGAAATGGTGGTAGAGCACTGCAGGCAGTTTAACAGTTTGTTTCCAGATGAAGGTTAGGCTGTCAGAAGTGGTATGAGAGACATACAGAGGGTGTGTGTAAAGTGGTTATGTGTGTGCTGGTGTGCGTATATATATATGTATATATATAGTGATTAGCGTCATTAAACATTACAAATGTTTGGAATGAAAATATTAATTTCAATAATTACACAAAATTATGAATTATCATTGATATTCTTTAAATTCCTCAGGGCACCACCATGCAGATAGCTATAGTTTTAATCTAATGGCTGTGTGGACACCATTAGAAAACTAAATTAATTAATTCAATAAATTAATTAATTCAAGCTTGTCAAATCAAATCAGTTATCAATCATCAGTCTCAGGACGCTCATATGGTGAATTCTAAATTCGAAGGTGAAACATAACAATTTTTATAGGAGAATACACAAAACCATACCAGTATGGGATAAATATTAAATATTTATTACTAGTCTAATGATGCATAAATGTCAGAGGAAAATATTCACAAAGGTTCGAATGGGGAAATTAAATCAACATTGTGAAATGCAACTATGATGTTCAAATCAGAATCTGATATCATGAATGAAATGTTTCAAGAAGTGAACAAAAGTTAATTAACCTGGGGTGTTAATTTCACTAATGTTTATGGAGTTGAAAAGATTTCTAAATCCTAAAAAGAAAAGTAAAGCTGGGAGTTTAACTGAAAAGCTAAAATTACTTCACTAAGAACCAAACTGGATGACAGTAACCATTCTTTGTCAGACAAGCAGAGGAGGGGCCTGAGGGTAGTGTGCGTCTGGTTTGGGCACTCCTGCTGACCACCTCCCTCCCCTCTTATTCCCCCCTAGCACGTGGATGCCTTCTGTGGTGGCCCATTGTCCTGCCCACTGCAGTTGCCCAGTCATGGGGGGCGGCTGCTCCTGGACCGTCTCTCCCTGGGGGGCGTCTGGGGGGGCGGGGGGTTCTGTTACCACCAGAGGCCCGGCTCCCTCTTCTTTCACGCTCTTTCTTACACAAACACACGCATGCCATGTAGTGCTTGGCGGGTGGGCACCTAAAGTGGCCTCACTCCCAGCACAAAGTGGTCAATGCCCCTCAATTTT
>JBAMHW010000003.1:1801072-1813162 GCA_037177495.1 Rhadinocentrus ornatus | reverse complement strand
CTACCAGCTCACATCTAAAGACAAATGTTCAGAGTTTTAAGTCTCAGACTGAGATTTAACAAAGACTGTGAATCACTTAAGACATTACAAAGAAATCTTCTGTTTTTGTTGGAATAATATGAAGTCATCTGCTTGCTGAAAATGTGTCAGTGCTTTTCAACCTCATAGTTTAATGGTGCATTACAAATACTCTCGTGGTACAAAAATTTAAAATATAACTAATTAAAATTAAAATTTTCAGACAAAGCTGTGGCAAATTTTACATGCCATTTCTTCTCTCCTTAGAAAGGAGAGGTGGGGAACTTTTGCTTCTGTCCTACTTCTGAGGACCCAGGTCTGCAAAGCAACAGAAAAAGAGAGAAGTCATTATCGTTACAGATAATAACTCCAGAGGCCATTCAGGTAAGGACAAATCCCACAGGAGGGTACGCCTGCAGTATGCACATCATTATCAATATTGTAAACTCCCTGGAGAGATTCCATCCTCCCAAAATAGTAAGGAAGCAGTGAGGGAAGATCACAGTTTCATGATCTGTGGAGAATGTATTCCTGGATACTGAGTACAAACTACACCAAGGGCAAATATGCAGTTATCAGAAGCGTCTACATAATTAAAGTATTCATTTCATGTAATTACTGTCTAATCCGCTGGGGCACCAAGTGCTATATTATGAACTTCCTGATACTGAACAACCTCAGCAAGTGTTACAGAACACTAAATGGTTTGTGTCACAGTCCATGAATGAACAGGGTTAAAGGAAGATGGTGGAGAACCCAAATGTGGAACATGGACAGGAGGGGAAAAATTTACTTTAAAGATAAATTGCAGCTTAGAGCAGGAAAACCGTGAAATTCAAAGAAAGAACAAGAAGCCTAAATAATGAGCGAAACATGGGGCAGTATGAGGCTAGAACACTGAAAGCTCATATTGATGGAGAAAATAAGATTTGACTTTGAAAAATAAAACTTAAATAGACATATTATGAAAATAGATCCCTCTATTTAATATACCGCTCATTCCAATAAGAGATTTACGTAATTTATGCATACATGCCTGCACACAACAGCTTGCAGAGGCCAAAAGGCTTTTTACACCATTATCGTTTCATGATCAGTCCAAATCATCTTTAAAGCTCCGGCAAAGTGTCTTAAATTGAGGCGGATATGACGAAGCTGAAGAAAAGGTAATTATTAGAGATTGCCAAAAGTTATTCTGGTGTGCTTAAAAAAAACGTCTAAAGCAACTCTAGTCATTATTTGGTGGCTAAACCAGCCAGCCTTGCCAGGGGAGAAAATACAATCATTTTCAATCATTTAATCATGTAAACAAACAACTGATTAAATCACTTATCTAGCATCCATGTAAACATATCGACTGGAATCTTTGATGAGACTGGTTTCTATTGGATAGGTGACATATTTGTCATATTTGGGCCTGACCAGCGACATAGGTGCGCAACCTGGGCTCTCTGGTTCCCTGGGGTGGTGGCATGGACTGCCAGGGGCACCTACAGCAGCCAGCTGAGGAGTTTTTTGCCCGGGAGAGAGATCTTTCTCTCGGTTGTGCCCCTCCCCGCGCCCCTCTCCTCCCCCTCCACCCCACACCATATACATCTTACATAAGGCACTGTGAGGCGGACAGAGACTTTTGACTCGGCTGAGGGGTCCCCAGTTGCGGGATCCCTCGGTGGACCCTTGCGACTGCCTACCACACTAAATTTTACTCACATGCACAAGCACACATTTCATCCTTGTTGCATGGTCACTTACAAACGTGCCCGTCTCTCCATCCACTTCCAACTAGATGTTGCTGATGTTTGTGTGTTGGTACGTCTCTCTACAGGTACGTTTAATGACTATTGTACTTTTCTATATCATCATTATCCTATTTTCTTTATGTATCATGTAGAACTGTGGTAGTTTATATTGTTTTTGTGAATACTGATATTTAAGCAGCCTAAATAAATTTTATTTCCACATTTCAATTCTGTCCTTTTCTCTTTTTCTCTCCTCCTCTATCTCCCTGTCAGGTTCGTCACTGACATATCAAGACTAAAAAAAATAAGATTATAATAAAAAAATTCCAAACATCAAGGGCAGCCATTTATATAACATGTCTCCCTTAGTAGAGCAAATCTGTCCGGCAAAATATGGCACACAGACCATCGTTCTGTATGTTAGGATGCTGGACAGGACAGGGGAAAAAAATAAATAAATAAATAAATTTGGCCTTATCTTGGTGAGAGAAGCTGATTTCGGGCATGTACTGTGTGTGCTATGTTATAGCATTGAACTGAATCCACCAAAAACCACTTATTCCACTTTATTTATGAAATTTCTGACAGTTGTTAAGCTTTACATTTACATAAATAATTTTATCATCCAGAAACATCCAGAAAAGTTATTACTGGGCTAGTTTTAATTCCAAATTTGGCATTATCTCAGTGAGAGAAGCGGATTTTGGGCATGTAGGTGTTTTATCACAACGGCAAACTGAATCCACCAAAAACCACTTTATCCTCCTTATTTATGAAGATTCTGACATTTTTTAAAGCTTTGCTTTTAGAGGATGCCCACACAATAGCCCATCTGACAAATCACACAATTAACAACTCAGTCGTTGCATCAGACATTCTGGTACACATTCCTCACCAGCTGATGGCGGTAATGTACCAAATTGTTGCGTGTCTACCACCAAGAAAACAACAAGAAGAAAAAGTTGTTTAATCTGCAAAATGCTTTTTTTATGGAAGAATCCCAAAAACCTGTAGGCATTTTAGATGGGAAGTTTGAGAATAAAAAAAAACAAAGACAGAGCAATCAATGAAAATGCTGCCATTTGCAGACAGAGCAGAAAAGGGTTTTAATTTAACCAAAGCACTTCTGTCTCAAACTCAAGCACGCATTTTCTGAGGCTGCAGCTTCAGGTTTAACACCTAGCTTTTGGCAGACTCCAAACTAGTCTGAAAAGGCGGGGTCGTGAACAGTAATGTATGTTATCTTAGAGGTCGTGGCTCAACAAGGTTGAGAATAACTGATATAAAGGATTGCTGCCAATATTGACGTGAGACCTGAAAATATGGTTGGCCTAGCTTGTATCACTGCAGTTATCAAAATGACAGATATTAACTAATCAATAAGAAGATTGTTTTCAATGATGTTGGTGATGAGATTAAAATGTATAGTCCCTTTATATACAGCCATTTTACCCCTCAGAATGGAATGACACGTGGACAACGTGGAAGAGGCACTGATGCTGACAATTCTTCCTAACATGAATGAGTTCTTCGGGATGGATTGGACACTCTGGCTGTTCTGGACAGCCGCTTGTACGAGAAGTACTGATTTTCGTGAGATGGACTGTAATACCTGCAGGCTGCTGGGGGGAGTCTTGAGGTTATTGTGTCTCCAAATGGTGGAACAAGGAGTTAAAAGGATGAGGTAAGATAAAAGCAACATCTATCTCTCTGTGTGTTAGTGTGTGGGTTATGGGTGGGAGGGAGTGGTTAGGGAGAAGTGGGTAGGGATGGGAGGAACGAGTAAGGGCATCGTGGTCTCCAGGGTGCTTTGCCAGGACATTGGTGTAGGCACCGACCATGTCCGTGGCAGCCCGGCCCTCCTGGGTGTTGTGTCTGTTTCTTAACAAGTGTAGTGGCTGGTTGACCTATTTTTCCCGTTTGTGGTTTTCTGTCTGTTGTATCTCTGTTGTCTATTTCCAGTTTTTACTTTCCTTTCTCTTCTGTTTACTTTCCTTTCTTTTGTTACCTATATAAGGTCCACCATTGATATGTAAATTCAGCAAAACACAAATTTAAAAGTAGAAGCACTCGGAGAACACAAACCTCCACCCAACTATTGTAATATTTTTTTTATTAGCATTATTTTTAAGTTAGAAGCTCTAATGGCAAAATTATTCCTATCTTCCCATAGAAAAGAATCATTAAAAAATAATTCTGGATGTAGTTGGTGTTATGGATCACCCCTGAAAAGTAATCACTTGTTCCTTATTCCATTTCTGAGATTTCCTGAGAATTTCATCAAAATTTGTCTATAACTTTTTGAGTTATGTTGCTAACAGACAGACAAACAGACAGACTTGGAGGGTAATAAAAAGCAATATCAAGGAGGAGCCTCCCTAAATATCGAAAGCTCCTCTTGGCAAAGCAAATTTTTTTTGGCACAAAACAGCAGCCAGACTACTAAGTTAAAAAAATTGTATCTTTTAGATCTTTGAGTAATGAATGGCCATTTAAAATTCTTAATGCTTTAATGTTGTAGTTACTGACAACAAATAGCTGTTTGAAACTATTATTGTTTTGCACCACTAAATACTCCAGTAGATATGTTCAACAACATTTTTCAGAGGTAAGACAACCAATAGAACATAATTATTGTAAATCTGCATACAAAAGCAAATAAATAAAAAGTAAAATGTGTGACAGCCAGATAGTGTATGCTTCTTTGTTCTAACGGGTACGTTTCATGTGCATAGGCATGAACCTGGGTGTTAGGTCAGATATGAAAAAACATGTGGGGTGAAACAAAACCCAGCACCCCAGCAATGTAAACACCGAAAGAGATTGAAGAGTAAATGAACAAAAGCAGAACATAAACACAAAAAAGTAAAGCAGTCTGAGACTGCTCTGAAACCAGATTCTTTCTCTTGCTAACACCATGCAGCCATTTGGCTGGCTGTGCTGAGCACACACACAGACAGCTCAGTGTTACAGCCGCCACTCATTGATGACACCTGAGGCCTATTCTACATGCAAATGTCAGCTGGCAGTTGCCTGTTCGAAATTGCTAACCAAGACACACCTTCGGCTCCTTCCCTCTGATTAGTCACCGCCTCGCCAATCCCTGCACCGACCACCAGCACCACGGAAATAGAAGACGGTTTCGCCCTCGGCTTGTAGGACTTAGTGTTTTGCTGTGTCTTGGTGGTGGTAACTTTGCCCTTTAGTCTTAGGGATTTTGGTAGTGTTAAAACTATTTGTTTTGTGTTTTGGCGAGTTATTCGGACATAGTTTGTTTTTGGAAATTTGACAGCTCTTTTTGGGTGCTCTTTGTGTTCCTTTGTGTTCCGTTGTGTTCCTCGTTTTGGATAAGCTTTTAGTTAATTTTCACTCTTTACAGATACAATGTGTTGGGCTAGTTTAGTTTGAGCACCTTTTTGTTTTAAATCTTTCTTATATTATTGGGACTGCTACTGATTTGTTTATTGTTTAGGACGCCAGTCTTTTGGTTTTCCTTTTGAACGTTTTTTTTTTTTTTTGGGAGTTTGGTTAATCTTGCTGGATTTTAAATTAAGCCTTTGAGCTTTAGTGGTTGTAATTTTGGATTTTCTTTAAACAGTTCCACTAACCTAGACACTGGTTGTTTACCACCCTTGCAGGTTCCTATATTTCTGTTCTTAATAATAAAAATCACTTGTTCATGTACTACCATCTGCTTTCTTCACATTTCTTTTGTTACACCCTTCATAACCCTACTCTGGGTTGTAACACTCAGGCTTTGACGAATACTCACAGATCCATCTATGCAGTCACAGAGACATAGGAAAGAGAGTAAAATAGGACCAGACCTGAGGGGCTTTTTTGGATTTAGCTTAAACTATGTGATTTCAAGTTACAGTTTAAGAATAATTACGGGGGACGTGGTCGATAGCATATGTTCTACATTTAGAAGAAGCATTTAGAAAGCAAAAATCCCTTAGAAACTTATTGAAGGCTGTCTGGTTTTAAAATGGTTTAATATGGCATTCACTTTTACAAGGCAAGGTAAATTATTTTTTATTGCACATCTCATACATAAGGCAACCCAATGTGCTGTAGCCTAATCTGGTATCATAGATGAAGCTGAAATTCTAAAAAGAATTATCTTGCATCCTCATTTTTATATCAACACTGGTAGATCTCTACCCTCTAAAGTCTGCCCACATTTCTCTCATGCATGGATTTAATCAAATAGTGAGCTTCAAACACAATCTTCTCTGTTGTAAGCTCCACAAAGAAACATCTATACACTGATCCTCAGCCTCATATATACAATAAAAGAACTCAGTAGATATGCTTTATTATGTAAAGGTAGTGTTCCAACAATAGCTAGCAAAAAACGAGTTGCATCAAGTGTGAGACTTTTGAAATTTAATTTGGTTGTGGGATCATTATATTATATTGCAATTTATATAATAATAATTTTTACTTTATTTATTGCAATTGTGAAATCAGGCTCTGCATTTTACGGATATGTTGTAGATTTTACTAATGCCATATATCAGCACCTAGGGAGCAGTTGGGGGTTAAGGGCCTTGTTCAAGGGCCCACAATAGTTCACCTCTGTTGCGATAGCGGAGATCTTGAACCCAGGTTCCCAGCCCCAAGCACACTTCTGTAACCTTCTGTAGGCTTCTGTAATTCAACATAGTGTGCTACCACTGCTTGAAATGATTGCAAATCCTCACCGCTGGTCGGCTTGCTGCTGGTTGCAAAGGCTCTTACTTGTTCCCTTTCTTTTCTAGTGTTTTAACAATTTTATAGCTTCCTGCTTTAATAAATATTTTGTATATAAGCCTTATATACTTATTTGTACACAAATCTGCTGTTTCTCTTCGGATTCGCTACATTTACAACAGGGAAGAGCTGTTCACGCAGCACCGTGCTGTAGTGTTCCCTAAAGGTCTGTGCCCCCATCAATGCATACATTCTTGTCATTTACCACCCTCCTGGAGGCAGTATTGATGAGTTTGTCTCTGAATTGGACATTCCTGATGATGGCTCACCGCTAATTGTCATGGGAGACATGAACATTCACATAGGCAAACCACAGGCAACTGACCTTCTGACTCTTATCTACTCTTTCAATCTCAAACTGGTTCAGACTCCTCCAACACACAAAGCTGGCAATACTCTTGACTTGGTGCTGACCAGAAACTGCTCCACAGCCGATCTGTCCGTCACCCCACTACACCTCTCATTTCCTGGTTAAATTCTCTTCCTTCCTCATGTCACTCAAGCAGCTCCAAAAATGGTGTCTTACTGCAGAAATTTTAGATCTCTCAGCCCTACACAACTGTCTGATGAGGTTTACTCTACCCTCCCTTCCCACTCAGACTTCTCCTTACTGTCTGTTAATGTGGCTACGGACTCAGCTGGTCCAGCCGAACCTTCGAGTAATTCATGAGCCTCACCATCCAATATGTTGACGAGGAGAGGGCACTTCAAAGCAATTGCTTGCAAACAGTATACTTTCTAGAGTACCATTCTGCCTGTGTTTTGGTCACCAACTGCACGTAACCATTGGTAATTAAATGAACATTTTAAATTTTAAAAATATCCTAACTGATTTTACAAGGCACATATACATTATGTCAGGCTGATGTGTTTTTTGTCCCTCCCCATTATTAAGTATAATTAAACATAGCCCATAATTATAATACACACTAGTCAACTGTCATTTAGGTGTGTAATAATGTGTGGTAACTATAATACAATAATACATACTTTTTACTCAGTTTTACATAATCATCTGTCTTTACATTTTGTTTTCTTATTTATCGTCAGAGGGAACTGTTAAAGACAAGAGGAGCGAAAGAGCCATGACTGTGCAGTAAAGTTGTCAGTAAATTTTCTTCCTCATGGAAAAAGAAGGCTCTCACTGCAGCTCAAGAGGAGCTCTAACTCCCATAAGCACAGGGTGATCACTGAATCGCCCACCAGCTAACTGTCAGAGCGGCAATATCGTGTCCTGCTACAGGGCAGCTTTGAAGCCATATGCTGTGGACAGACTTGTTTTTCTGGCAAAGAATCTTTAAAGGTTACCAAAATGATGTGTACTAGCCAAAATAAAGCACATTTGTTTACACTATTTACAGTAATCTGATTCTTCTTTGACGGATGGCGTTTAAAAATAATTATGTGCACTCGCTAAAACAAAGCCTATTTCTTTACATTTTGCACTATTTACTGTAGTCAGATTTTTCTTTAATGGGTAAAATAGAATTGATGTGCACCAGTGCAAAGAAAGTATAAAGACTGGTGAATGTGTACATTTTGCACTCAAGCTTATATCCAGATATCTACCTTCAACAACAAAAAAAAAAAATGTATTCACCTTTATTTAATATTTAAATGTCTCTGGGCCTTAATTGTGACCTGTTTGTTTACATTTTTGTTTTTGGTTGTAGTAACTACATGTTTGCATGTTTACCAAGTTGTTCTTTACACTATACTATACTGTATAATTTCATGTCAGAAATGGAATAAAAGGGCAAGTAAACACATTTTGGGGGTTGCATGATTTTTCTTTTTTAAGGATTCTTTACTACTCAACAGATAACACCCCAGAATCCTAAGCCCCCAAATCCTCAATAGTTAATCCAATGAAATAACCAAAACAAGTAAAAAATGTGATAGAATTATTCTGACATAGCAGAATTTATTTGGACTTTAACTCATCTTATTGTAATCACAATAACCCTGATTATCCCATTTCTCATTCCATTGGGGTTTGTAGTAACATATTACTTGTTACTTGATACTTAATAAATAATTAAAATTTTTATGTAACCTGCCCACCACTGAGAGGAATACCAAAACATGGTCAGCTGAATTTATAACATTTAAAATATTATATTTTTTTTTTATCATGATTTAATCACCATACACCACACCAAACCTATACGTACTTCATGCTTTGATAACTACAAGTCCTAGTCTCCTACTGGACTAGGGCTGAGCGGATTGGCCCAATGTCGATATTATCGATACCAAGGCTAGTATCAGTATCAATTGGTACCAGCATGATGAGATCCGTATTTAACTTTTGAGGGTTTTGGAAGTAAAAAGCCAAAGTATGTGAATAACATCTAGATGCTGTGGTTAGTTATAATGAGTCATTTCCTCCCACTCAGTGTGTGGGTAAGATGTCAGAGGGAAGAAACAAATCAGAGATGCTTTTTATATCCAGACCTTTTGATCAGGTCTGACCTGTCTGTAATAAGTGACGTGCAGCTTGGCTTGATGTATGTGCTGCTGTGACAAATTGCCTCACATGGGGGCTCTTGTTTTTTCTACTATGAAATCTCTAGAGAATGGCTTCACATGCTTACTGTAAATTCAAGCTCCCAGCCTCAGATATATTGGGGCACGATTAAACATCATCATAAGAGTAGCTTTCTCCAATCAACTGCAACTACAAAAGAACTAAATGTCTGTGATTGCGAGGAATCCCACTGTCGGTGGCTTCTGCTACTACCCTAACTCACACTTTTGTCTTATCACATCTCACCATTTTCTTCTTTTCCTCTGCTTTCTGAGGAAATGCAGTTTTCTCCCTCTAATTGTCTCTGTGGGGAGAGAGGTCTTCATGTGGGAAGGAAAGGGAGCAAGCATGTGTTTTGACCCATTTTCATCTGACCACAAATGAAACTTGGTGACTAACAGGAGAAACTGCCTTCTGTAGCAAGCAGTCTGTGAATGCAGAAGATTAAATTATAGTATGCCCAGGCAACTCTGCAGGATTTTTAATTTAATGAAAAAAGTCAGAAATATTGAAGCAATTTATTTATTACCTTTTTCTTTGGGGGGGGGGGCGCATGAAATTATTGATCTACATCACCACATCCTTTTAATAGTTAGAGAACCAAAAGGATTGATACAAATTGTAAATATCAAATATTGATACAGTAATCATTCATTAAACATGCAGAAAAAACATGCAGAACTATTTCCATTTACTTTGGTAGAACAACTAAAATTTATTATCTTAATTTGATTATGAAAATCCGACTTGGATACAGATTCAAATTCAGTTTCACAAAACTTGATTGATCACAAAGGACAATTCATTTGCAGCTGACCCACAGTTATTTAACATAACAACCAATAACAACCAATGAGAAAAGCCAATAGAACAGTGGTCTATATCAGCAACAGCAGCTCAACAGAAAAAAAAATATATATGTAGCAGAGAAATAATAAATTATAAAGATTTGAGGGTAAAAGTATGATTTAAAACATCAATTAATTTACTACTATTACTGAATGCTACGGTAATCAGTAATTCGGCCGGCATGGCTCGGCAAGGTAGAGAGGTCGTCTTGTAACCCAAGGGTTGCCGGTTCGATCCTCAGCCAAGTCGAGTTCATGTCAAGTTGTCCTTGGGCAAGACACCGAACCCTTATTGATGGGTCGTGGTGAGCGCCTTGCATGGCAGCTTCCGCCATCAGTGCGTGAATGTGACGTAATGTACAGTGCTTTGGATAAAAGCGCTATATAAGTACGGACCATTTACCATTCTGATGGCTAAAGACATAAATGAGTTGAAGAAATTATTTGTTTTACTGAAGAGAGCATGGTAGTGGGGACTTAAAGACATCGCAAACTCACCAGCTGTAAAATGATGGGCTTGACCTTCTCTTTTACTTTTACTTTCTTTCTCTTTCTTTCTTTCTTTCTTTCTTTCTTTCTTTCTTTCTTTCTTTCTTTCTTTCTTTCTTTCTTTCTTTCTTTCTTTCTTCACACAGCTGTTCACATTATAATCTAAATGTGACCTTCATCGGACTCCATGTGAACAATCTACAGTCCTAAAGTGACCCGCATGCATATAGATATGATTTCACATGTGGCACGCTGTGTTTATGGAATATGGATGCTGCACATGTAAAAGTGTGTGTATCAGTTTTAAAGTTATGCAGTCAGAGAAAACAAAATTATGATGTAATATTGTTTTGTTCATTGTTTACATTCCACCTCCTCTGGTACCGATCGTTCATCTGTCTCACCTCACTGAGACATATCTGTTGTTTCTGAGTGTGATCTCAGTCTGAATGATCATGTATCTGATTTAGTATTATGTGAAAGTAAACTGGGTCTGACTGGGAAAAAAACAGATTTGTGCTGCTCAAACTGTAATAAAAAAAAATCAGATATGGGTCATTTATGGATAAGAACGTCAAGTTTATCCGCAGTGTAACTGTAGCTTAAATGGATTCCCTGGATGTCAGGTCTGATGTTGATTATTCTACGTTATATAATACAAATTTTATATGCAATGTTTTATTAATATAAAAATCAAACTTTAAATAGTTTTTATTTACAAACAAGATCACAAATCATCCAATAAATAGTCTTAGTTAGTCTGAGCTCTGCATTTGATGGTTCAATGCAGACCATTTCACTCGTAGTACGCCATCAAATCCAACTAGTTGCAGGAGTTTTCATGACTCCTAACTCAGCTTCAGGAGGCTGTTTGGCAGTGATGGCTCCAGAAATGTACATAATAAATGTCACAGCGCCATCAAATGAGTTAGAAAGTCAGAAAAAACGGTGTGTCCTCTGTATACAACCTAATTTTAGTTGCTTTTTGTGACTTTATATGAATGGACGTGACTGTATTACATCAGCTTGTGATATTGTTTCATATCAATCACTGAATCCTGAATCAAATCTAATCAGAGTCCAGACTAAACATGGAGAAGCAGCATTTAGCTGTTATGCTGCGTGGAGATTAAACTTTCACCAAATGTAGACCTTTTTAAATGCAGGTTAAAAACATTTATTTTCTCACGCACCTATGCATGAAATCTGCACGGTAAGTTTTACTTTATCTTACTTTTAATCATCTTAAATAATTTATTATTTTATTATGATTTTATTATGATTTTTGCTATTTGTTACCTTTTACTACATCTTACTTTCTTTCCACCTCGCTGTAATGGTTTTAATGTTTTATGTAAAGCATTCTGAATTGTCTTATGTGATGTACAAATAAACTTACCTTGCCTTGCCTATAGACAAACAAACAAATCATTTGCTATTGACAGAAAAAGCCTGAGTCATTATTTTACACTTAATTAAAAGTAAGATGGTAATTTTCTATATGAAATGTCAGTTTATTGGAAAGAAATTTAATCAATGTAAAAATAAAAACGTACAAAATATGTGTATTTTTTCCTGTTCCTATATGATGATAACCATATATAAAAACATATCTTTAAACTGGGCACCTAAATGTGTCATGGGGGTGGTTGGTTGGGCTGGAGATTGCTGTGGGATTGACTCCTTTCAGGTGGATTGCTGCCAGCTGCAG
>JBAMHW010000003.1:1790401-1800972 GCA_037177495.1 Rhadinocentrus ornatus | reverse complement strand
GTCTGGGTTTCCCTGCTTAGGCAGCTGCCCCCGCGACCCGACTCCGGATAAGCGGCAGATAATGGATGGATGGAATGGAGTTGTATTACAGGCATTCATTTTTATAGTGGCCCCATTCTCTTAGCTTAGCTCAGCTGTGCACCGTATTAGATGTACTCTGACAGGTACTATTTTTTCTGAAGGTTAAGGGTACTTGTAGCCAACACTGAAGGTCTTAGTCCAAAAGCAGCCATCCAAGTTCTCAAATTGAGACTGACTCCTTCGAGAGCTTATCAGTGATTATCAGATTATCAGTGACATGATTAGCTCTTTGTTATTATTAACAATGTTCATATCTGAAGTGCCGTTTGTTGTTGCAAGAGTCAAAAAAGTGGCATTGAACGCATCTGCTTTGTTTCAAAAGTTGATCTATTTTTCTGAAATAGTGTAGTGAAAAAGTATAGAACAAGTTGCACACCAAAGGTATTTTTGTACTGACTACTCTGTGTGCAGTCAAAACTGAACTTTTAGAAGACAGTGTAGGTGCAGAAAAACAGCTTCCAGTGAAGAGAGCCTAAAGTAACAGGAGACAGTGATCTTAGTTTGTGTTATGATTTATATGACCCACATACTGCTTAGAAACACTGCTGTATTACATGGAAAAAAAAACCTAAATATGAACACTGGCCTGCTATAAATCATTACTGAACTTTTGGACAAGGTGTCCTCCTTGTACCTTTACTATGCTCAGGAGCTGTCTCCAATATTGGAGACAGGCGCATTTGAAAATGAAAAGTCAAAGTATTTTCTTTTACACATTGTAAGTATGATGGAGATATAAAAATAATAAGCAGTAGAAATAAACTATTACCAAATCTCAGTACCATTTAAAAAATAGGTTTTTGCAAAAAAATTAATAAACTAATTTTGTTGGGTGTGTAAGTCATGTATATAAATACTTACATTTTTACTTTTAGATCTGTGAATATTTTTAGTGGACGTTTTTCAAGTACAGGGAGAGGCTAGTTTGGTTCTTGAGAGCCACAGTCCTGCTGGTTTTCCATGTTTTCCTGCTCTAATGCACCTGATTTAAATTAAATGGATGCACCAGCTAATGAATTTCAGCTCAGTGACTCATTCATTTGAATCAGGCGTGTTGGAGCAGGAAATCATGGAAAACCAGCAGGACTCTCTAGTACCGAACTTGCCTACGCCTGTTCTAGTATTTATCATTGATCTGTAATTGTATTGGATTATAAGATCTGTGGTGCTTTTATATTTATGCTTTTCTTTCTTTTGAAAAAAATTTAGGCTAAATAATTTTTTTTTTAAAAGCAGCCTTTTTACCATTGGTGGACTTTGTTTTTGAAAGCAAATTATTCTATCTGCCTTTCAGTTAATATAACTGAGTAAATATAATATATACAATAATATAAAACACAACTGAGAAAATGTAAAAATACAGAAGCACACACCATACAGTTACTGTTGATGGTGATGGATTCACTGATACCTCACCTGCATTAGAACACAGACAATGCAACTTATAAGAGTAGATATATAACAAAATTTTACAATAAAAGGGGAAACTGGGATTACTTGCTTGTAGCAGCTGCAGTCTTGTAGCATTTTGTGACATAGGGCGTTCAGAGCAGGGACAGACAGCTGAAAGACACTGAAGTCAAGGGACACAGGACAGAACCATATCAGCCACACCCAAATTCATTGACGCTCAAGTTATGTCAAACAGAACCCTCTCCTTCAAGGAGCGGTGGTAAGTCATTTAATTAATTCAATATCAGTTTTCCAATATGTGTCCCCTCCCCCAATTTTGAACTCATTCCTACACCCTTGGTACTCCTGTAGTATAGGGTTAGGGTTAGTTCAACAGTTCTACCCATGCTGTCTCATTCTGAGGTCCATCTGTGTTAGGCCTCTAATAATTACTCAGAATGGTACTTGAAATCTGAAATATTTCTGTATTAGGGGCAGCAGACCATCAATCAGAAACTGCCTAATTATTAACAGGTTATTATGACAATATTGTCACTGTATTAAATATTTTAAATATTTTAATATATACTTACCTGTTGAAGACATTTCTAGTCAGTGACCGCATAATTACTACAATATTACCATACTACCAACAACTATTGTTAAATTTGTTTCCCTCTTATTGCTGATTCCAGGTCCTTCATTACCCTGTAACTTCTATTCTAGTCTGTTGTTACTATGATGCACCTAGTGTTACTGCTACGGTGATTACTCAGTTATTACAAACATATTCCCATCAAGTTGCCACACTGATACCGTCTTATTACCATGCTGCAATATGAAGCGCTACTGAATATTCATTCATTCATTCATTCATTCATTCATTCATTCATTCATTCATTCATTCATTCATTCATTCATTCATTCATTCATTCGTTCATTCGTTCATTCATTCATTCATTCATTCATTCATTCTCATATTGTTTCAACATTTTCTAATTCATGTTTGTGTAATTTTTTACTCTAATGGATATAAAGACAAATACAACATTTATAATTCAAACTGTAACATTTTGACTTGTCAGACTACTTGAAATGAAAGAAAAATTAGCATATGAACAACTGTTGGACTGGAGAGAATTAACACCATAGTTTCAGTCTGCTTTTTTTCCTTTGTAATAATGTGTGTGTGAAGGTGAAACAAAAAAAAATCTGAATATTGTGCAAGTGAGATATTTCAAGCATTTATTTGTTGTAATTTTGATGTTTATGGCTTACAGCTAATGAAAACCCCAAAATAAAAATCTCACAAAATTAGAATAGTGTGAAAAGGTTTAATCAAGAACACCTGCTAAGGACTTCAGATCACTTAAACAATCTCACAGACTTTTTCAGTAGAATTCACAAGCATGGGGAAGGTTCCTGACTTGACAGTTGTGCAGAAAACTTTCATTGACACCCTCCACAAGGAGGAGAAGTATCAAAAGGTAATTGCAAATTAAGCTGGATGCTGCATCAAAACATATATAAAAAAGCTGAGTGGAAGAAAAAGGTGGAACAACCACCGAAGAGGATCATCAGGAAAAGGCCATTCAAAAATGTGGGGGAGCTTTAAAAGGAGTGGATTAAGGCTGGAGTTAGTGCAGTGAGAGCCACCACACAGACAGATCCCGGACATGGACTTCAACATCTTCTTGTCAAGCTGCTCCTAAACAAAACATGTCATCCTAAGAAAAAATTTAAAAAAATTAACTGGTCTGTTGAGCAGTGATCCAAAGTGCTCTTTTCTGATGAGGTGAATTGTGCATCTCATTTGGAAATCAAGGTCCCAGAGTCTGGAGGAAGAATGCAGAGGCAACAATCCAAGACACTTAAAGTGCAGCGTGAAGTTTCCATAGTCTGTGTTGATTTGGGGAGCTATGTCATCTGCCAGTGTTGGTCCACTGTGCTTTATTAAGTCTAGCGTTAACGAAGCCATCTTCCATGAGAGCACAATTCTAGAGCACTTTATGCTGCCTTCAGCAGAAAAGCTTTTTGGAGATAGCGACTTTATTTTCCAGCAGGACTTGGCACCTGCCCACACTACCAAAAGAACCAAAACCTGGTTTAATCACTAAGGGATTACTGTGCTTGACTGGTTAGCAAACTCTGCTGACCTGAACCCTGTAGAACATCTATGGAGCATTGGCAAGAGAAAGATGAGACACATGAGACCGAGCAATGCAGAAGAGTTGAAGGCTGCTATTGAAGCATCCTGGTCTTCCATTACACCCCAGCAGGGCCACAGGCTGATAACATCCATTCCATGCTGCATTGAGGCAGTAGTTCATGCAAAAAGGGCCCAAACCAAGTACTGAGTTCATGCATGACAATACTCTTCAGATGGTCAACATTTCTGTATTTAAAATCCTTTTTTTAAAATTAATTTTTATTTCATGTGATATTTTAATTTTTGAGATTAAGATTTTTGGGTTTTCATAAGCTGTAAGCCATACTATTTAGAATTATAATGAATAAATGCATATAAAGAGTCTACATAATATTATAGTTTCCCTTTATAAGTTAAATTACTGAAATAAATTAAGTTTTGTGCAATATTATCGGAGTAGTGCTGTTAATAGTCACAATTTGGTTATCATCTCTGTCTATCTACACCTTTTATGGGCAGACTGATGCTGTTGGTGTCTTGTGGTGCATGCAGACACACTGGCAGATAAACAGATGCAAACATATATGGCGAGCCAGAAACCCCAGCATGACAGGGGAGGGAACACCGAGGCTCATTAACAGCAGCGCTCTGGACAGATCCCAGCACTCATTCCGGGGAATAAGAGCCAACTCGCTCAATTACAGGGAAGAGGAAAACTTCTAAAGGGCATGACCGTCTGGAACAAGCCTGGTTAATTTTTTTTTTATACTGGGTGGGCAGCAGAGCCCAAACTCATCAAGCAGGCTGATAATCAGGTGCCACCGCCATTCCAACATTTTTCTCTTTATGTTGTGGCCACTGGTGAAGTGTTGCAAGTGGATGGAATTGAAACAATGATTGCTGTACAGGGTGGGCATTCGCAGAAAACTTTGGCAAGTTCTGTGAACTTGAAGCAGAGCAGTTTAAAGCAACAGGGCTACATGAGATGGAAGTGGGACAAATTTGTAAGTAAGAATAAGTACAAGTGAGACTGTTCCCTCATGTCATTCAGTGTTCAGGAAATGTCAGTGTAATGCCGCAGGGATAGGTGAAAACTCAGAATCCAGTGTTGAGATTATATTCATCCCCTGAGGACAAATGGCTCCATATGAAAAATTGATATAGGGCAGAAAATAGACTTTCATTCCAATGTAGAGTAAGGGTGACCAGAGGACTAGTAGGGGAGGAATCCAAATTATAGCAGCACAATTTACCCAAATTAATTATTCACTGGGCAGAAACCTGCTATCAGTAACTAGACACACACTTACAAAGACACAAGGTTGGGCTTGTTTAAGGGTACATTTGGAGGAAAACTAATGAGGGCTGACACAATGATTGATAGCAGAGTCCAGGGGCTATTTGTTTGCCTGCAGCAGTAAGTGGCTAGCTGAGAATGCATCCGGATAAGATGTTTTCTAGTCTTAGTAATACAAGAAGCACGGATAAACGTCCCCACAGTTATAACATAATTTTCCTGTGAAAACGCAATTTCTTGGAAGGACTCTCAGTGACAGTGACATATTTTCAGTACTGCACCATTGCTTAAGTAAATCCTTTGAGTTTTAAAAGTAATTACCTCTCCACCATTACATTGCATAATGTATATACATGAAGTTCCTCTAAAATGCTTCTGCTTTAACCCTGTTGCTTCTAAGCACAGCTCAAACTGATTGTTGGACATGCTCACGAGTGACAGTGAGCCTGAATAAGTCAGCCACCAACCAGACTCCATGCAGCATCGTTTCTATGCTCAGGGCAGATACCTAGATAATCAAAACATGACAGTAGCTTTTACATTTCAAATAACCCATGGCGCATTACTAGCAGTTATTTACAATGTGAGCAGTGCTCATTAATTTTTAAATAGGCCCTTAAGGTTTAGTTGACATACAAAGCTGGCAAGCGAAAGTAGGAGACTGTACTGTTTTCAACTCACAATATGAAACATAGTAATGGCACTGAGCAAAGTGCTGCACAGTGCATTATTAATGCACAGATGATGCAATGTGTAAAGGTCATGGCCATTGTCTTTGCTCACAGTCATTCATAATATAGTGTGTCTGTGTACAATAATACATTATCTAGGGGTCTGATTTATGTACATTTTAAATATTTGGCATATGGTCATAGTTAGAAAGACAGTCTGAATACAAATTTTATGTTGTTTTTTGTACCTGAAGATTTAAAATATTTTTCCAGAATACTTTGTCTTTTCAGTCCAATCCTTACAACTGAAGACACAGCTTAGTTTAGATCTTTTTCTTGGTATGAAGCCTATGCTACTGGGAGTAAGGTGGGGTCCCCAATGCCACAAATGAGATTGCACAGCTGCCATGTCTTCATCAACACAAGCGTTGCTCTGAATCTCAATCAGGCTACATGTATTGGTTCTGTTCCCCACCCTGCTCTGCAGAAGTCAGGTTGGGACAGTGTCTACCGAATATTTTTCCCTTTCTTGCTTTGCCTACTGCACCATTGTGATATCATTACCAATACATGTCTCATTAATTTCCTTAACGGCCAAGTGGCTCAGCAGTCTTGCTGTCAGCACCTCGAAAGATCCTCCGGCCAACCAAAGGCCTTAAAACGTAGCAGGGGGCTAGAAAAAAAAATGGTGGGCTATATAGCAGCTACAAATCATTGATGAGGGTCAGGCAGTCTCAAACTAAGAGAGCTTACCTTGGCTAGGTTTCTTGCAGCCCTATAAATGCAGACTGATTTGTTCTCTGATGGATGAACAGCAACAAATGGAGCCAAATCGTGGCCTTGTTTGGCCACGATGGGGGTTATTTCAAAGAGCCCCAGGCTTACATTTTGTATGAGAAGATATTTGTTTAAATGAGTCAAATTCAGATGTGATTAGGACTTGCAGCATCACAGTATATGGGTAAAGAAAGGTCAATCATGCTAATTAAAATATGATTGGACAGTGCTATAAGTTGTGTAATGAGGGTGTTAATGATGCTCTAAGTGTTTACTGAAATGCTTGCTACTTGTGCTGGGTTGACTCTTTTATAACTTGACTTCATCAACATATCCAAATGAAAGCATTTATTGCTACTGCTGAGAAGACAGTCACCAGACCTTTATGTTACGCTGGAGTGATGATGTTACATAAAGTTAGTCTGGAGGAGACATTTTTTCTAAACAAGTTTTCATTTCAACGAAGATGGGATGTTATGTAAAACAAAATGCAATTCTTTATTAATAGAAAGCAACATTTGATTAATGTAAAAAATAAAATTAAATAAATTAAAAAACACACCAAATGTTAAAACTAAGAAATTTTACCATTTCATGAAAAATTTGTACAGCTTGAGTTGATGGCAACAACATGTGTCTCAAGTTCATGTTTTGCAGTATATAGCACCTTGTCTTCTTCTTGTCCCATTCTCATCTGACATTAGACCAGGGCTACTCAGTTCAGACCTACAAGGACTGAAGTCCTGCAGGTTTTCATTGTATCCCAGCACCAACACACCTGAGTCATTGTGCTGAACTTCATGGCTGTTGGATCTATTCAGGACTAAATAGTTGCTGCTTGTTCATTTTAGAGATTTTGATATGCATTTATGTCTATTGTTCGCATGCAAACACGGTTTTTGTGTACTGAAACCAAACATTTCAGGGTAAAAATAATTTTCTCTGACTGCAGTGTTTGTAGTGACTGTAAAACTGAGATTTTGGTCACAATTTCTGATTCTGTATTACCATGTCCTTGTTTTAACATCATAAATGTGTGCTAATTTCTTTGTTCTCGTTTGACAAACCTTGATAACATAATACTGGTACTACTATACCTGGATTTATACTCACGCAGCATCTGCATAGGGTAGGGTCAGCCCAGGTGACGCCGGTGAAATGTGCTCTCGCACTCGAGCGTATGGAGATTTAATGCCGATTTACTCCTAATTTCTCATAAAACAGTAAATGCTGTTAAGTATCGGAGTCATGCAGAATAGTGTCCTTGCAGCATTTGTCCACTAAATGGAGCTCTAACTCCATTCAATCCCACAGTCTTTTCAAATAGGTAGCTAGCAGCTAGCCAGGTTACATTAAAGCAATGGGCCGAGCGGAGCTTGCCGACAGGTAAGTTTATAATAATGTTGTGAAATTAATGACTCAGCATGTTTCCACTTTCAGTTTAACTCTGTTTGCCATGTGTAATGATGAGGGACGCGTGCTTCGTTGTGTCAGTCAGCTTTTTATTTACGCTGCATTGCTAAAGTTGTGCTTGATTAGCTTAGGGCACTCGCCGTCTATGTTAGCAATAGCATCGCTGTGGTTATCGAGTACGGAATGACCATTCATCACTCCATCAGCTGCAGGTTGAGGCATATTTTAGGAGGTGAGTTGTGAATGCAAAGGGGAGGAGGTTTATTCCTTGCAGCACCAAAAACTTAACATATTAATATTACAGTCTGTCTTTAGCCACCATCGTGATGTCATGTCTCCCATAGTTTTACTTTGTCAGAAAATACTAACGTGACTGTAACAGCGACTCACTATGTGTTACAATTAGTGCCAGAACATTTGTTACCATTATATATAAAATAAAACTCTATCAAAGATTACATCTTTTTGACATTTGAGAAAAGCACATCTTTTTTTTTTTTTTTTTTGGTTCATGTATGATATATGCCATGATATATTTCATTGCAAAGAAAATATTGGAGTAAATAAAATGTAATTTAATGTCTTTGCTTCACTCATGTTGGTTATATTAGGCTTACACCCATGGCCTAAATCTAGAGATTAATCAGTACAACTGATAGCTCCATTCATGTATGCTCCATCGGAAGAAAAATTGCACGCAATTTTGAAAATAAAATGCCCCACACTTAATACATGTGTTTTTATTGTTTGTTTTTTTACTTATCTTTCTCTTATTAAATTAATACTTTACTTTTTTTCAGTTGGCACAAAGTGGGAAAAGCAAGGTGTGGGACTACTACACTAAGAAAATCTCTAATGATATTGTCTGTAATATTTGTGCAACTTTAGTAAGCCAAGGATCCAGTGAGCTTAAATAAAAAATCACCACAAATCTTCGGCAATACATTAAAATAAAACATAAAGATGCTTACACCAGGTGTTTGATAGAACCACAAAGTGGTCCCCAAATGACCCACGATCGAAAGAGATGGACAAACTGATTATGGAAATGATAGCTACAGATATCCTCCCCTATGCGGTTGTGGAGGGTGAAGGTTTAAAAAGATCTCTGGCCAAAGCAGAACGCTGGTATACTCCTAAAGGTGAAAAGTATTTTCGCACTCAACTGATGCACAAAATGTACTCTCAAGTTGAAAGAAGAGTGAAGGAACTTCTCTCTGTGGAAAATGCAGGGAAAAGCATTGCCTCTTCCACAGACTGAACTGTTGTTCTGGATCAACTGAGGCTCTCATGAGCTTGACTGCACATTTTATAGACAAAACTGGGAGACATTCCAAATTGTGCTGAACGTAAAGGTAAAGGCCATGTTTCGGTCCCACACAGAGACTTTCCTGACCTTACTGAAAGAATGGAACATTGATGCACAGCCTGTTCGCCTGGTGCTCAGGGACAGTGGTGCAAACATAATCAAGAGAATGAAACTTGCAGAGATGCCTGGCCTGAGCTGTGCTGCACATTCTCTTCAGCTGGTAAAATGTGATGGCATTACCTCCCAGAGAATGGTGGGAGACATGTTGGCCAAAATGAAGAGAATAGCCACATACTTCAACCCCTCTGTTGTGGCCCAGCAGCAATTGTCTGTTATTAGGAGGGAGGAGGTTGGTGTTCCTCACTATTCCATCATCCAGGTTGTTCCAACCAGGTTGAAATTCAACACTTCATATGCTTGCCAGGATGTTGAATCAAAAGAGTTATCACAGCCTACTCTTGTGACCATGGCATTTTGTATGTCCAACTGCAGATGAGTGGAATTTGGCAGCCAACCTGGTGGCAACACAGAAACCACTGAAAGAAATAGCGTGCAAAATTAGTAAAGAAGATTCCTCTGCCTCCTGCATCATACCAAGTGTAGCAGTGCTCAGGCATCTGCTTGAGTCAGAGGGACCAAGCAGCAGAGGAATCAAAACACTGAATAAGACCATGCTGGAGAGCCTGGAGAAAAGATTCTCCCATGTACATGAGACAAAAGAAGTAGTGCTGATCCTTGATCCACACTACAAGGAGACACTGGCCAAAGCTAAATCCTGGCTCAGAGAAGAGGTCGAGACAATACCTGCAGCAACACAAGCAGACACAATGCCAGCAGAAAGTGGTAGTGATAATGATTGTGAGGGAGGCCCCAAAAAAACAAGGGTGGAGGACTACCAGAATACCAGCATACTGGACAGTCTATATGAAACCGTGCTTGCTTCAACAAGCCAAAACAAGGCACCTCAGGGGGTCCTTGAAGAGCTGGGGCGGTACTTAGGGGAGCCTGTGATAGAAAGAAAAAAAGGGAACCCACTGTAGTGGTGGAAGAGTAACATTTGCCGCCTTAATGGATTGTAAGCCCTGGCCAGGAAGTACCTTAGCTGTCCACCTTCCTCTGTGCCAAGTGAGAGGGTGTTTAGCATTATTGGTAACATTTACGAGGAAAAGTGCAGCTCCCTCAGAGGAGGGACTGCAGAGAAACTGTGCTTCCTACACTACAACTTACCTTTGTTGAAGTAGCAGTATTAATAAAACAGGGCTTGTCTAAGGAGTTTTATTTTAGTATTGTTTATATATATATTTTTCATAACTTTTATAGATTTACACTTTTTTTTAGATTCAGATTCAGATTCAACTTTGTCATTGCGCATGTCACAGGTACAAGGCAGCGAAATACAGGTTGAATCTCAACCAGAAGTGCTTCAAGCAGTGTTTAAATAACATTATTTACAAAGTGCAAGTATGAAATGATATGAAAGAA
>JBAMHW010000003.1:1764043-1777129 GCA_037177495.1 Rhadinocentrus ornatus | reverse complement strand
TTTGAGGGTTTTTTTTTTAGTGGGTTTGGGGGGGTTTTTAAGACGTTTGGTGGGGTCCCCCCCTGGGGGGTTTAAAATCCCCCCCCCCCCCCCCCCCCCAAAAAAAAACAAAAAAAAACAAAAAAAAAAACAAGTGACAAGTGACAAGAAAGTTCTATGTCTGTCTGAAAAGAACAAATATAATGGTTCTCTAAAGCTGGAATAAAGCCAAGAAGATGTTTTTGACACATGGTGGCGCTAAAACTATAAAAGCATAAAACATCGGAGAAAAAAGAATAGTTTCTGTTGTGTTTGTTTCATTGCAATATTTTTTCTCCTGAAAGCAGAGAGAATGATATGCCAATGAGAAAAGGCTTGGTCACTGTTGATCTGTATGTTATTTCTATATGTTACATTATTTGTACATAATTTTAGCCTCATAAATTGACAACTGAGGTGGTCTTAAAAAATATCTGCATGTTGACTAAGGTTTTAAATGCGTTTTTACATATAACAAACAAATAAACAGGTGGACCAAAGACAGCAAAAATGGTTTGGACTTCTGTCTGTTTAATTAATTGATGAAGTTCAATACAGCTTTATTTGTATAACACCATTTTTTAATGGCATAATCTTAGGGCATTTTACAGACAAATCACACAACACAATAAAGTCAAATTGTTCTTACACCTACTTTACACAATGCACGGTTACATGTTTCTATCCACACCACTAAACTCTGAATGGTGTACAAATTGCCTGTGTAATTGCTGTTAAACACAGATGCTAGGTATAAATTGAAAGTATTTTTCACTATTTCACAATACACAAGCAAGTGTATTAATTCAGGAGATGGTGCTCTACTGTGTGAATCTGAGAACACATTGAAGTTTGCACTGTTGCCATGTTTCTGTGTTTAGACTGGTGTCACCTTTTTAGACCTTTTTAGATGTTTAGATGCCTTTAAGATGATTTGCCATCACAATTATGAGTTTTCTATTTTTAGAATTACATTAAATTACATCAAATTCTTCTGTAACCAGAGAACAAAACCCATCTTTCAGTCAAAAGTCTTTATCTCTCAGCAAACAGTTGTTGTTTGAGACTTTTGCTCTTTTGTCAATTAAATGCCATCTGGCTAAACACAGTTTAAGTACCATCCGTGTCCTCCTGTTTATCATGTGTTCATTTTAAAACACACTGCTTATAATTGACAGGTGGGAAAGGTGTGAAGTTGGCTGCATGCCACGTAATCCAAGTGAGCGGGCCAGTTGTTTCTTTGTGTGATACACTGCAGGATATTATCAGAACAGGAAGGAACAGGTGAAAGAATGTCAAATATGTCAAAATCAAACTTTTAAAATCTCTAAGAAACAAAGACGTTTTTTTAATAAATGCTGATCTGTGATATGGACTAAATTTAAAAGTACAGAGCTGCATCGTCAGCTCAGGTGGATTCATGAAAAGATTTCGAGTTTGCATTTTACATTTTGAGCTCCTCATCATAGAGATTTTAGAAATCTGTTGCTTCTTGGCAGATGACTCACATCTCAGTCTATCTCTGCTGTCGAGCTATAGAAATATGCAACAGTTCCTCTGAGGCAGTGAGACACAAGAGCGTGATGCAGGTTAAAGTGGGTAGAGTTATCACTTGAGAATCAGAATAATTCAAAGGAGAACACTATAACACAAAGTTATACAAGACACATTCATTCTCACGAACAAGACTAGTATCCCTTTTGAAAAATAACTTGAAATGTTGTAATATTTGGCCAAAGATGTGCTATTTAAAAAACTAAATCAAATATTTGACAGCTTAAAACCATATGCTTATTCTTGTAACTGCAGAGTGGTATAAGCGTAAATCTTGTTGGTCATGTCACAAATCCCACATCACCCACAGCGATCTGTCAATCACATTCATAGAACATGATTTGTGCTTCACAAGTTCCCATCTGAAAAAAATAAAGAAATGAAAAATTAAAGTTGAGCCATGTTAACATGGTGTGGTCTGAAAAAGGATAGTGAGTAGAAATTGCTAATGTGGTAAATTGTGTAGAAATGTGTAATTTTGCATTCTTACAGAAGCACTACTGAACTTTGGCACATTTTCTCAATAAGGGTCCCCCTAACAACGGATAATCCAGCATTCATCCGAGCTCTCTCCAGTCAGTAAAAGTCAGTCCCGTGTTGTCTCTTGTCTTATCTCTTGCTCTGTCACTTTTGCTCTTTCTGTTCCTCTCTTTCTCATCAGAGGAATCAGACAGTGGATGTTCAAAAGGGCCAGTGTGTTGAAATCCTGTTGCCTGCATGTGACATGGCACATAAAGCAAAACTTAGCTTTATGTTTTATTAAATGTGGGCCCTTGAGCCAGTCAAAGCAGAATTTATGTCACCGCTTGGGACAGACTATGAAGTTCTATCTATCTATCTATCTATCTATCTATCTATCTATCTATCTATCTATCTATCTATCTATCTATCTATCTATCTAGATCCATCCATCCAAGTGATGCAGCATCCCAGAAGTAAAAGTTTTTCCGTTTCTCAGCTGGGCAACGTCCATAATAAATGTCACTTCTTCTTAACCTCCTATTCATGAGGCCTATTTTGTCTGCCTCCTTTCTGACATACCATAACCAGAGTAAATTAAGTATATCTTCACTACAAGGGCTGTATTTATAATCTTGGTCTCAAAAGAAAGCTGGCTTATGATAATACTACAAAAGTGTAACAATAACCTTTGAATGAGAAGGTAGCAGCCCAATTTATCTAGGAGTTGGTTTAGTAATGCTGGAAGTTCAACAACGATGAATAAACGTACAGAACCTCATCAGCATTCATCATCTGTAATACGTACAACCTATCTACATTCACGAAACTGCCTAAAACAATGCTAACATTTATGTGTGTTAACTCCACTGAGTCGGTATAACCTCAGCCTCTAACAAATGATCAGATCCATAACTATCATCAGGGATAGATGAGATAGGTAGCATGCTGCCGTATATATTAGAATTATGATCAAATAACTTTGTACTTACATCTGTAGAATATAGCCTCCGCCTGCACCGGCACTGCTGAGTCATTGGTCGCCATTATTCAGCTCTGGAAAACTGGTTGAAAGTTCCTCCCCTTCTGTTACATCCGCAAAATGTCACACAGACAGACAGACAGCAACAATCTTCATGAAGTAAAGCTCCGGGTTTTTTGCATTTGCATTTCTTTCACAATTAAAATTTGAACAGTCAAGAAATGGTCAAGTTCTTCCAGATTTTCTTGACGTTGTTAAAAAAAATTGTTTGATCCGCATCTGGTGTGCTCTGAAGAAGAAGAAGAAGAAATGCTACCTCAGCAGTAGCAGAGGGTCCACTCTGATGTTTGCCTGGATTAGTCTATTGAAGTCTATGGGACTCTAGCCACCCTCCGGTTTCTCCTCTGTGTGAGTAGGGTTTGATGACATGACAAACTCACTCACATACTCGCCCTTACGGCTGTCTGCTGTCTCACACAATGTAGTGCCATCTACCCCCCCCACCACCACCTTTCTGTTTTCACATAATGGTATGATCCTAAATCCTGTGATTGACCGCCTGTCCATGTGGGCCAATCCAAATAAAGCAGTTCCGTAGGCAGAGCTGGGGCTGAGCACTGAGAGCTAAGCACGCAGTAAAAGGACAAAAAAACAACAACTGGGATCCAGCTCTCACTTGATGGGAGCCAGCTCTACTGATTCACTACCAAGCATCAGCTCTCAGAGCTGGCTCTTTCGCTCATGGCACATCACTACTGTACTCATTCAAAGTTGACCAGCCCTCGGGGCCCCCTTTTGGGTCGAGGCCTCAGTTATTTGTATGGTATGCCTGTTTGCGAGCAGCACCTCTCCCAAGACATTGTCACAACATTGTCATTACTAACATCATAATGGAGAAAAACTAAATTAACAGTTCATCATGAAATTGTAAAAGAACAACCCAAAATCTACAATAATTCAGTAAAACAGACATGAAAACTCCACTACTCTAACCTCATCAAAAATAATTAAAACAACCCCAAATTCCTTTTTAAAACCATTGATCTTTTAATAAACGCAGATATTAACAAGTCTCCTATGCCTGCATCAAACGCTGCATGCGGGGACTTTGCAGACCACTTTAGAAGTAAGATTAATGTTATTAGATCCAGTTTTTTTATCTAAACGAATTGTTGATTTTAGCAGATCTAAGGGACTGTCTTTGTCTAAGAAAACAAAACACTGGAGAGTTTTTTCCTGATTGATGCAAAGATGCTTAGTCTCCCAACTAAATCCAACAACCTGCCTTTTAGACCCAATTCCCATATCACTTTTAAAAACATTTCATGGTTTCTTTGAGCCTGAGCTTTTAAACATAGTAAATTGCTCTCTTCAGACTGGTGTCTTTCCTGCTGTTTAAAACGGCGTTGGTGTGTGTTATGAAGTATTACTTTCCAACGTTAGAAAAGTTTTTTTTTTACTTAGGGAATAATGTTGTGATGCTATCATTTTGTTCTTAGCTACGAATGATATACTGATTCAGAAGTATTTTACACAATGCCTTTATATGACACCAAATTGAAGCTTCTACAGAAGATCTTTTATCTTCTGCGGTCCATTTCTGGGGGTTCTCTTCAGTCCCATATAACACTTTTAATACTTCCAAATACTACATCCAGTCACTCAAAATTGTCCACTTAATTTGCCTTACACTTACAGCTGTTGTTTCTCTTATTTCCAATGGCTATAACCTCATTTCTACTTAAAGAGACTTTAACTGCAATTTCACTATATTGGGACCCTTTTCACTTTATTATTCTCTTACTTTAATTTAAATGAGCCCCATTTCTACTTCAACTTCAAAATCTTCTTGTAGGAGAGAAGAGAATTTACCATTAGTGTCCAAATTACCACTGGATGTCCACTCCTTGTCCCCAAAATATCACGTCCGGGGTCACCATTTGAAGAAAGAAAAAACTCTAAAAAGTACTTTCCAACATTAAGAATGTGTACTAATTTCCCACACATCTGGTAGAAATTTTCCACCAAGAGTTCCAGGTGTTACAAGAATCACTGGAATTCAGCCAAAGCAGGTGGAAACTCTGGCTGCGGAGAACGCCAGCCTCAGAGGGTCGGTAAAATCCCTCACCGAGGGGTTGACCCGACTTTCTGAGGAAAATAAAAGGATAAAGGAAACGGTGATCGATCTGCAGGCGCGAGCTTGAGAGAGAATCTAATATTTGCAGGGATTCCAGAGCAGACGGAGGATCCCGAGACCACGGTGAAAAACTCAAAATTCATCTGAAGCTCCTGGAGGAAACGGTGAAAAACATCTCCTTTCACAGAGTCCATTGTCTAGGTGGGAGGAAAACTGGGTCCAGCAGACCAAGGCCCATTGTAGCAAAGTTCGTCAACTTCAAACAAAAAGAGCAGGTTAAAGAACCTGGGCTGCGAACTGAAGGGAATGAACTTCAAAGTATATGACCGATATCAGAGGGAGATTCCTGGAGAGTCCTGTTTCCCATCAGGAGGAAATCCATCTCTGAAGGCGCTCGTGCTGTCATCGCAGTGGATAAATTATTTATTAATGGGCAGCTGTACCACGAGCCGGACATCACTTCTTGGCTGTACTGACTTGGTATGTGCTTTAATCTTCCCATATTCTTACTATATCATGTAATATCCATAAAACCGTCGTAAAGGATTATATAGTAAATCCACTGCGCGTCTCTACTACACGGATGAGTTTTGTTTTTTTATTATTACTTTTTTCCTTTGGCACTGTCTTTCTTTTCACTCTTCACACTTCTTTTTTCTGACCCGTTCATAGTTGACCGTAATCCCACTTGTCATTATATTCATGCGACTCGCGCCGCACGCACACGCTCGAACATCAGGTCCAGCTTCCTGACACACATCGGCACTTTACATGATTCACACGAATGCACACACGGAACAGTTGGCAGATACCCATGCACGCGGAGAAGCAGTGGGATGCACGCACACACACATTTCAGTAATGTGCATCTAGCCCATATCTCTGTGGTTGGTTCAACAGACTCACATTTGTCACTTAGAATGTGCATGGAGCTGGCACATGGGAATAGAGGTTAAATTTTTAATTGGCTGCACAAAATGAAACCAGATATAGTATAACTTCAAGAAACTCATTTATCAAACTAAACAACAGATCAGTTATCAACAGCCCAGTTTCCACATGTGTATTCAGTTTGTTATAATTCTAGGCAGAGGAGTAGCAACTCCTATTAAAAGAAGGTTAAACTTCGACATAGATAAAACAATCACAGATCCAAAAGGCAGAATAATAATAGTTACACTTTCTATTGAAAATGTTAAGTTATGTATTGCAAAAATACATGGTCCCTCCTTCTTTCACTCCCTATTAACCTCACTCTATGGTCATTCAGATATCACACTAATTATTGGAGGTGATTTTAACATTATACATAAACAGTACATGAAGGATTTTGGTCATTATGATGCGTGGCGCTCTCACCACCCCGCACTAAGACAATACACCTTCTTCTTTTCAGTTCACCATTCCTATTCTAGATTAAATTATTTCTTAACTAGCAGCTCGCTGATGAGTGACATGTCAGAAATCAGAACCCATCCTAATACAGTTAGCGATCACGCACCAGTATCATTCACTCTGAGAAATAAGAACAATAAACTAGGAACTAAAAACTGGAGCTTTAATACGTCATTACTTAAAGGTCAGCTTCTTTAAATTAAAATGGTCCTTATATCAAGAAAACAAAAACTGAACAGAAACTTTAAATCCTTAGAGGACACTTACCATGTCTCCCCAGATGAACACACACTGAACGCTTTAAGGAAAGCTAAACTTGAACTTAATGAAATAATAGATAAAAAAAACAACAACACAATTCTTGGCAAAAATACTTCACATGGAGAACTTTGAACATGGCAACAAATCTGGAAGATTCCTGGCTAATCAGTTAAAAACAAGTAAAGGATCCAAGGAAATATCAACCATGAGCCTGACAAGATAAACAACATTGTCAAAGAATTCTATAAAACATTTTATACATCACAACTAATTACAACGGATGAGAACATTGATAATTTTTTTAGTAATTGTTATGACCACCACAAGTCTAGGGACAAATGTGGTCAGTAACAAATCAGGCCGGGGAAACGTAGATGGTATATCACAATATTTTTATTATAACAAACAAAGTAAATGTCAATATCCTATAAAAAGAAATACCAAACAGGTCAGGTTCAAAACAAACTTAGTATTCTATAAACACAATATACCATATCCGGCAGCTAAAACATATATAAATATATATAACAAAAGGTGTCCTTTTTCAGATATCCAAATAACAAAGGCTGTACTAAATACAAAACAAAATAAATGTCAACCAGACAATTAACGTACTGGGACTTCAACAATACTACTAATAAACTAAAAGTTATTCAAACACAAAAATCCACAATTCAACAAGGTAAACTAAATATCACAATAACACAAATAAGAGGACAAGATAGTCTTTTCTCCAAACTAAAGTACGGTCACGGAAAGCTCTTACAATGTACTCAGCCAACAACAAATCCACACAGGGTGTTAAGCAAGAGAGAATCCAAAGCCTACGGTACACAGCTGCCTCGAATGCCGGTGATGCAGAGCTTTTATGGTCGAGATGTCCCTGATGAGCAGCCCCTTTCGGGAGTTACCGGAACGGCAGTTGACCAATCACAGTAGGCGAGGGCGGAGTCGGGGAGCAGCTTCTGGCACCAGTCTTCAGAAAGCAACCAGGCACAGCTGTTTCCACTAATGGCGCAGCCTGCCAGGCCAGGGGCCGTAACAGTAATATCAATCTTCCCAAATTAAAACGTGAAAATAAAATGGCCGTGGATTCACCTCTCAAATGGCTGGACTCACCTCCAGCATATGCCCAACAATACGGCCCCAGGTCCAGATGGTTTTACAGCAGAATTCTACAAAGAAACCTGGACAATGCTGGCACCCACTTTCTATAATATGATATTAGAAATAAAGGAAAAACAAAAAATACCTTTAAACATGAACCTAGCTAATATTACACGACGATTAAAACCAGGAAAAGATCCCACATTTCCATCCAGTTACTGTTCAATTTCACTAATAAATGTAGATCTTAAAATAATCAGCAAAGCTCTGGCCAGAAGAATAGAAAAAATAACCCATCTAATAATACATCCTGACCAAACAGGCTTTATTAAAGGTAGACATTCCTCTACTTATATGTGCAGATTAACTAACATCATACATTACTTTACTCTCCATAATCTAGAACCCACAGTCATTCTCTTAGATGCAGAAAAAGCATTTGACTGAGTAAACTGGAAATTGTTATTTGCAACATTAAAGAAATTTAGTTTTGGGCCGTCTTTTATAGACTGGATAAAAAATATTATAAAACAACCCAAATGCAAGTGTGAAGACCAATAACTTCCTTCTCCAAGCTTCTGTTTGCTGAGAGGCACCAGACAGGGCTGCCCGCTTTCTCGCTCAGTTTTTGCTATTTTTTTTTAACCCCTAGCTGCTGCCATAAGACTAAATAAAGAAATTAAAGGAATCCATGCCAAAAATATAGAACATAAGATAAGTCTTTATGCTGATGATGTATTACTTTTCCTACAGAATTCACGGACATCTCTCCCCCAGACAAGAGACTTATTAGCAAATTCTCATCCATATCTGACTACTCTATTAACTGATCTAAGATTATAGTTATGCCTATTAACTGTGGCCTACAAAACACACCCAAATATTAAAATACAGTCAGAAAACTTTAGATATTTAGGCATAAATATTTCTCCCAGGTTATCAGAACTAACTAAGCTAAATAATGTCCAGCTACTTAAAACAATAGAGAATGATCTTTCATGGTGGAGGCACTTACCCATATCACTCATGGGGAGGGTTGCCACAATTAAAATCATGGTTCTACCTAAAGTCAACTACCTGTTTTCAGTGATACCCACTAAATCATCTTCCAGCTGGTTTAAGTCACTGGACTCACATATATCCAAATTTCTATGGAAAAACAAGCCATCACGTATCAGTACAAAAACTTTACAACAAACTAAAGATAGAGGTGGATTGGAGCAACCCAACTTTAATAACTATTTCTTATTATTTCTTAGCTAACAAGCTGCAATGTATCTCCAAATAACTTAAACCGAGCGGTCTACATGAGCCATGGTTAGATGTAGAGAAAGTATTGTGTGAGGATCTAGTTATCTCTGACCTGCCATTCATCAGTTCAGCCATCAAACCACATAAGTGTATTAAAAGTATGAATATCAGCTCCTCTTTAATGGCTTGGTGGGAATTTCTAAAAATAGCCAAGTCTTCACTTTTTCCATGTAAGCTTACACCCATCTGGAACAACTCTGACATCTTGCAAAGCAAAAAGCTGATTAACTTCAGTCAATGGAAAAATAAAGAAATAAAACAGTTAGAACATATTATAGAAAATAGAAACTTCTTGTCATTTAATATTCTCACTTCACAATATGGAATCAGCAGCACAAAATTTTAAGAATATTGTCAACTTAAAAGGTACAGTGTGTAGCTTTTTTGTTTCTTTGTAGCAAAAATCTAGAATTGCTTTCATAAATACATATTTTACCAAAGTCTAATCACAATCCTATCCAAATGAAATCGTTCTTGTAGCTTAGATTTAGATGTTTATAAATACATTGGTGGCGGTGCACCCAACTGGAGGCTGCCATGTTGCATCGCCATCTTTGAATACATTAGCCAAAAGGGGACACACTTGTTAGCCTTGTGCGTTTTACCCACGAGTCCCCGCTGTTTCTGGGTGTGTGTGTGTAAAAAAGCAAAGACGACTGTAGATAATTCAGCTTGCCAGCTTACATTGAAAGAGAGGACCATCTACACTCTTTGCCAATGAGATGGAGGAAAAAATAGCAAAGAAAGAAAAAGAAATAATACTGGAAGAAAATAAGAGTGTACATGGGTGGAGCATTTACCAGATGGAGGCAGCTGAGGAGAGGGACTTTAAAGCTAACACGGAGGTTACAGGCTTTCTGCTGGATAGGTGAGTTAATGCAATCTAACAGTAAAGTTTATTTTGCCGTTATGTTAGAAACAGGGCAGGGTGGTCCAGCAACTACTTTATCCTCCCGTTTAAGTCGCATCATTTACTGTTACTTGTTATATAAAATGGCAGAAACGGCTAATTTGTTAGTTAGCCTGCAGTAGAAAAGCTACGTTGCAACAGGTTTCAGTTGTTACTCTTCACAGAAGTCATACCAGTAGGCGACCGTGTGCTTCTTTCAGACGTATTTTCCCAGAGCTTTCCCTCCTGTTTCATATTTTATTACAGCTGATTTGTCAACGGGATGGGGGTAGTTGTCCTCCTTCTAGTCAGACAAAATAGACCTAAGTAATACCAGTTTCTTGGCGTGATTTGATCACCAGAACCGCAGCATTCTAACGCAAAAATAGCTCTCAGATAATAATTATTTTCTATCAATACGTCGCCCACCTCTCTGGATAAATCAGCTGAAATAAATGTTTAAAACACAGAGTAATGTTACAGCAGCGCCGACAGTCAGCTTCCCCCGCTTTTACTCTCTCTTTCTCTTTATCTCCCTCTTCCTCTCCCTTCAAGTCACAAAAAACGATTTTATACGATAACATTAGCTATTAGCAGTAGCTTGGTACTAAAAACATGGAGGGCACGCTTGTAACTTATTGGCATAAAAAAATAATGATTATGTATCATTCTTGTCCTCATCACCTGACAGGACACTCAAACTTCACATTTATGAATCTCCACGGCTTCCATAGTTGTAATAACGCTCTTAAACGGTGAGGCTCCAGTAGAGAACTACTTGGTTGCTTGTAATACATTAGCGCACCAATAGATAGGAGTAATTCTTACACACTGGGGCTTTAAATCTATTATTTGTTAAACATATACCATTAACCAGTTAAACTTGCAGCTACCTATCAGGGTAACAGAATTCTTGAATGTAGTGTTTCTTTCTCATGGCACAGTTCCCTCCTTGCTGCTATTTTGGTAGCCTACAGATCCACCGGTTGCGTCTCATCATTAGTTCTCTCGGGTCCCACAGCCAGATGTCTGCTGTGCTTTGGCCCTGCCTCCCAGGCCCTAGGCCTGTCATCTGCCACCCCTCTGCAGCTCTCCTTCTGCAGCTCTCCCCTTGGGGCTCCCCTGTACCTGTGTCCGCCACCTAAAATAAATGGCCGGACCCACAAGCCAGTCTCTCTCCTCGTGTCTTTCCACACAGGTGTTGCTCATCTCCCCTTACCACACAGCAGGAAGGGCAAGACACACCTGCGGAAGCACACACATATATGTGCACACAAACACCCGTGACAACTATTTCCATGCCTTGTGGTCCTGCACACCTCTCCGCAGATTCTGGCTTCAGGTATGTAAAGACATGTCATTGTGGTTTAAATGTAATATTCCTGTTAAACCCACACTGTGCCTACTAGGTAACTTGGGTGAAATAAACATGGTAATTAACTCTAAACGCATGATCCTCACGGTCTTATGCATTGCAAAGAAAAATATCCTTGTAAATTGGAAAACCAAAAATAATCTGTGTATTCAGCAGTTTAGGAACATCTTACTAGACCACATCAGCAATGAGTCAATGTCTGTTTCCTCAAAGAATCAGTTAGCTAAATTTCATTCCCTCTGGTCCCCTGTGATTAGCTCCATCATTTAGTTTTGGTGGAGGATTGTAAAATCGTCGCTTGGAGGACTGGTTGTTGGTGGGGGCTTTCCTCTGACTATGGGTCCCTGGTGGTTTTCCCGTGGTGGGACGAGCCCCAGAACCAGAGGAAGAAGAGGAGTGATCTCCTCGGTGTCGTAGACCACAGGCGGCAAAGGATGAGCAATCTCCTCTGCAATGGAGATCAGAGACGGGTGAGAAGCATCTTGACCAAAGACCCCCTCAAAGACAAGAACCAAAGGACAATGAGGAGCCACAGGCTGAAGAAGAGCGTCTCGCTCGGAGACCCCTGCGGAAACAGGAGCCACAGGCTGGAGAGGAGCGTCTCGCTCAGAGACCCCCTCTGGAAACTGTCTCTCCGGAGACACCACAACATTACGAGCCCTGGAACCAGAGAATATAGCAACCCCCTCGGCAATGCAGCCCAGAGGGGGCGACAGAGGATCATCTCCACTGTAAACCCCCCAGGAACAGGAACAAGACCTGAGCACCGGACCTGGGCAGGACTTTGGCGCCGGTGTGGGACGCTAAAGACCTAGGCAGGACGTGGGCGCAGGCGTTGGACGCTGAAGAGCTGGGTCCATGCTGGGCCGTTCTTTCCTGCCTACTGGGTCCATTTATGGTCAGATCCTACTGTAACGTATGATGGAGATGGTGAGGACCCAAACACAGGCAGATCAGGCAGGAGGCAAAATGATGCAAGTAAAAAGTTTATTTCCCACAAAAGCATGACAGGGGACCATACACAACAGGGATGAACCGAACAAGGATCTGACAGGGAGAAACTGAAAACCCAGGACTTTAATACACAAACTGACAAATTAAACACAGGTGACTTGAAAAAGCAATCAGACAGGTGCACTAATGAACAGAAACTAAAGAAACACAAAATACCAAAAAAAGCCTTGAACACCAAAAATCAAGAACAAAAACTTTAAAAACAGTACTGCTCACGGCAAAGCAGATAAGAGGCGGTGATTTTGAGAAAAATCCCGTATAAGAGAGAGAATTGGTTCAACTTCAGCAGAACAAGCATTGATTTCAATTGGGTTGGCACAGTCAGTTAGGTGAGCTACTGCGTGAGTTTCTGTTTTGGTTTCGGGTTATTGTTTGCGTTGCTAGTGTGGGGCTCTGTCATTAGCACCTTGTGACAAAGTGGGTGAGGCCACTGTTAGGTCTAAACTTTGACCACAACTAACGACAGGACACAGTTGTAAGATTTTTGTTCACTTTGCAAAGGGGAATCCAGCTCTGATACACCTCTGTGCTCCAGAAGCCAGAATTCCCCTGAGGGGCTCTGCTCAGCGACTTTTATTAAGACC
>JBAMHW010000003.1:1753866-1763943 GCA_037177495.1 Rhadinocentrus ornatus | reverse complement strand
ACTGTCTCTTTGTCTCTACTTCCTTTTTTTCACTTCTCTTCTTTGGTCTCTCCATTTCTGTCTTTTCTTCTTTTTTTCTTTGTTTTTCTTCTGTTCCCTCCGGTTGGGTCCAGCAAGATTATTCAAATTCCATAATACTAACTTAATAAGTTAAAACAATACATTTAAATAAATAAAGACAAAAAAAGATTACCTAGAGGAGCCTTAAACCTATAAAGCTCCTTTGCTCCTTGCTCTTGGCAGAGCAAATTTGTTCTGCATAACACAGCAGTCAGACCATTATTCTGTTTGCCCCAATGCTGGACAGAACAAGTTTAAAAAAAATAATTTGTTAATGACCTAAGATTTAACTTGGACTTACAGAAAAGTTCTGTCCTGTTTTTTATGGATCTTAGTGCCGCCTTTGGTACATTTGAGCACCAAATTTTATTAGACAGACTCAGAGGTCTAGTGGGCCTCTCAGGTACTGTTCTTAAATGGTTTTACTCCGATCTCGCAGATCGCCAGTGTACGTATGAATACATGCACCTCAGGAACCATAATGTTAACTGTGGTGTTCCCCAAGAATAAATTTTAGGCCCAATACTTTTTAATTTGTAGATACTGCCTCTTGGGGATGTCATAAGGAGACATGGCATTGATTTTCACAGTTATGCTAATGATACACAGCATTTCCTCGCTGTGTCTCCTGATGACCTGGAACCAGTTAACATCCTTTTAAACTGTATTTTAGATACAAAGTCATGGATGGCAGAGAACTTCTTACAGCTAAATCAGGACAAAACCGAAGATTTAATTATCGGTCCTGAGGGCAAAAGGGAGATAATTTTATCAAAATTTTCATCTTAATCCTTCTCAGTGTGTGAGAAATCTGGGTGTTCTTTTCAACTCTGAGCTGGATTTTACTCCTAACATCAGAAATATAACAAAAACTGGATTTTATCATCTTAAAAACGTCACCAGAGTCCCCCCATGTCTCTCTCTTGCCAGCACGGAGGTGCTGATGCATGCTTTTATTTCTAGTAGATTAGACTACTGTAATACTCTGCTCTCTGGTCTTCCCAAAAAGTCCATTTCGAACCTACAGCTACTTCAGAACTCGATGGCACGACTTATGACAAGGACCAGAGGGCGTGTAAAGGAAGTGTTAGATGGAAGCCTCTTTTTTTTATTCCATCATACTGAAATCCAAATAACTGTTTATAAAAAGAAGAGCATGGCTTAGAAAACAGCAGCATGCAGAAAGATCTGTCTGAAGACAGGCTTGGGTATAAAGAGTTTGTAGTGGATGTAATGAAATACTTTCCCCCACTGAAATAAACCAGACTTTGCTGGCACAGCAAACACGAGGTGATAAAAGGAAAGCTGATGCACATTTGATTGTGAAATCTCTGTTAAAACAGAGAGGATAAAGTGGCTGTAAATCAGCCATAAAATTACAGATGGTAATCCAGTAAATATGTTAAATGACTACAATCATTATCGCCTCTCCCTGCCTGACCCCCAGCACACATCATTACCTTACCAATGAGATGGAACCTAATCTTTCTTGGAGGAAAGTGTTTTATCTGATTCCTAAAACAAAGCAATCATTTTAATAATATTTTCTCTCTTAGTTAAACTTTTCTTCCTCTTCTTTCTTCATGGTAACAAAGTCAAACTCATTCCTCAAAGCTGTGAGCTAAAGGAGCACTAGCACTACAATAATGTTATAATAATGCTTACAGCTGGCAAATACTCTGTCAAGAGCAAACTTTGGACTGTACAGTTTCATCAACAGACACAAGAATAAACACAAAGCCTCAAATTGATTTATAGACAGAGCTCAGATATGTGAGCCTTGCATTGGCAAAACAGCTGCAGCAGGATTCCGGTCAGTTAGACAATGAAATCAGATAATCTGTTCTAACATCAGATAAGCATCACCTGTTCGCTTCTTTCATTGCCTCTCATGTAGAAAAGATCAATGTCAACGAGGTCATCATTCCTGGAAAGAATCTCTCTGCTGGTACATTAGGACTTCTGGTGAAGTCTATTGAGTTTTGGCTGCTCAGTGCAGCATCAGTAACGTGGAGCTCAAAAACATTCAGGGTGCTTATAGAGGATGCTGCAGAGCACATGTATGCCTTTATTAACCAAAGTTTGAAAAAATATTTGACAGCAATATTAGATAAATTCATGCAAATAGTTTCTAATTCAAAGTAGCCAGGGCAAAGGGGGCATCAAGTTACAGAAAGGATCTGTATTTTAAGCTCAACCACATCTGCAAGTCAGAATAAACCCAAACAAAACCAGAACTTCTGATAAATTATCACTTTAAACAAAGCACAAGTGTGTATAGGATACAAGTCAGCTTTGCTTCAGAAATTTTTAAAGACAAGCATATTTCTGTACATCTTTCTAAGTGTTTTATAGTAAAAAGAGAACTCTAAAATGGGAACAATCTTCATGCAATATGAGATTAGCAGTGGTGTGTGTCTGTGAGTCTTCACGGCTTACAAGTGACATCACATTGTTATAATTAATGCAACGTTTGGAACCAGACATACAAAACAACAAACTAATAGCTGTACATTGACAATGGGCATGTGTGTATATCTACACAGCACACGAGGGACATATCATCAGTGTGCTTTATGAAAATTAAATTTGCACATTTCAAAAAGGTCATGCTCATCTTGACATCATCAAATGGCTTGCAGACTTGCAAAAACTGACTTGGTGTCTGTCACACGAATCAGTGCCATGCTAGTGGGTCCTGGCATCATCTGGATGATGTTTTCTGCAGATAGTTTTGTCTAATGCATATTTGGGTAAGAAGACAACTGTTTTTACCCATATTTTGGTGCAAATGTCTTGCTTGGAGGGATGTTCGTAGCAGTTTCCTCATTTACTTTATAATCAGAATCATCAGACTAAGTATTAATGATCTTCATCTTCAGACATATCCTCATTGGTTTCACTCCCATGGTCAAAGATAAGCTCCAGACCTAGATAGCAGATGTGTTTGGGCCTGACCCGGGCTACCTTTGGCACTGGCAGGTGTTGTGTGGGTCAGAATGAACCAGTTGTTAGTTTTCAGCCAGGCTAATGGAAAGTGTCCCAGGGGGCACATGTGGCCTAGATGCCAGTTGTCTGGATGTGGATTATGGCCAGTATTTTTTGGGCCAGAAGTGGTCTACCTGGAATGGATCATATTCTCCTTTTGTGTAACTGTATAATGACCCTGGTACTACTCTCTGTCAAAATTTCATCCTGATGTTGATGTTTGTTGCAGTACTGTTATATCTCCCATCTGCCCAAACATAAAAGTTACTGGATATTCCAGCCTTGGATATACAGGAGGTCCTTTGTGGGATTTCCTGGTATCATAGTTAAAATTTCTGTTAATATTATATGCAGCGTTTAACTGACAGTTGGATATTTCACAACTTAATTTAATTTTAATACCTAAGCTGTTTGGCTACACTAGTCTGTACACAGATACTAGTTCTCATCTTTCCTTGTCCAACTCATAAACAGTTGTAAACTGGGCGAATGAGGAACATTTTAATAGTCCAGAATAGATGCTGATGAGGCACTTTTTCACTTAATCAGTGTGCCAGTGTGTTTATCTGGTTTTAAATTGTGTGACTGCACACACTTTTGATGTTGCATTGGGCCTTTTGATGAAGAGAGGGGAGAGAGAGGTGCTGGACTGGTGGCTTATAGTTTTGAGCAAATTTTGGTCAAGAATTTTTGTGATTACCTAGTTCATATGTTTGTTTATGTGCAAGTGTAAGGATGCATTATGAGTAGGGGTGGCCAGGGTCAGTGTATGACTCCCAGCCTGACTTTTTCTCCCAGCCGGACCCTGCTAGTATTTAATAGTTTAATTTGCTTCATCAGTTAGTTGCATTTGATAAACAGTTACTGCCAATAGTAAAAAAATTCAGCATAAACGGTAGTACATTCTGCTTCTAAATGTTAAAAGGAATGTTAAAGGGTGACCACGTTCATACAGTCAAACCAGTTGTTATCAATCTACTCTGGTTTTCCCGCATATTTAATAGGGAGGACTTGAGTTAAATTTGTAGCATTTAGCTTTTGCTTTGTCTCCGTAAAAAACACTAACATTTATTTGAAAAAAGGAAAGAAATAAAATCCAAAAAAAGGTATTTTAATATAAAATTATTTTCAGCTGGTTGGAACATTTCTCCTATGCTCAGCAAGGCTTTGTAATAATCCGCATGCGACCTGGTTAGGCAGGAGGGAGTAAGATATGGATGCAGTGGATGCTGTGCATGACAAATTTTTGGTAAGCAGTGAGAAATAGGATTTTAACGTGTGCCAGAGATGAACTATAAAGCCAGTGCACCAAGCTAATGTCAGGTGAAGATGAGCCACAACCTGAGGACGACCAATAGAGGCCACTGATCACCCCCCCCAGTTCTCTGCAGATTTATTAAAGCCAGTTTGGGGGGGGGGGGATCAGCAAAAAATAAAAACTTGTGTATTAGTTCTTTGCCCAGCATCTTATCCACTCTTTTTTTCTTCCTTCTAAAGGTCAAAGGCATAAGAGCCCAGATTGCTGCAACTGTTTGAAACTGATCTTCTCAAAGTGGGAAGGTCTTTGAAACTGTAATGTTAGGAGTTTGGCTCAGAGCTTATCCTGCAGTAACTGCTGTGAAAATGTGGGCCAAAAAAGAAAGCATGCCTCTGCTACACCTCCTTCCTCCATGTCCATGCAGGTGGTTTGTAGTGCAGGTGAACTTGCAGCAGATAGCATAAGTCCTCTTCTGATTGGTTCAGAGAAAAGGAGCCTTATTTCCTGATGATGATGTAGTTGCTGGTGGACTGAATAAGGGGCCACAGCAAGGCTTATTTTTCTGAAGACTGACAGTCATTAGTCTTGCCCCTAGCTATGTTTGGGACCCAGGGGAAACACCCCGCCTTATACCTAGCAGAGAGTCAGATCGGGAGTTTCTCTGATTGATTACACTGCAGCAGCTTTTACAGGATAACAAACGTAGATTTAAAAAAAGACAAAAAAAACTTATTAATTTGATTGTACAAAACTGGCTGCTCTGCTGACTACATGCGCCAGTGAGGATGCTGGATTGATTTTTTGTTTCCACAATGTGAGTGTTTGGTGCAGTTAGCTCCATTCATGAGAGGTCAATTTTCAGCCTGCTCCTCCACCACATCTGATGTATCATTCATAGTTTCTGTCCCAGCTTTGAAAATGTAAAGTATTACACCATTTTTCCCACCTTCCCTTGAAGCTCTGTTTAAAAAAAAAAAAAAAAAAGACTGGCTGGTGTATTCATCAAAACCTCCCGAATTCTAATCTGGCTGCATGCATTACTCTTCTATCCCAACCCAGCCAGAATTTGGAAAGATCTATTTGGACACAGGAAAAAGAGCCATCCAGGGCTCTCACTGAAAAACAGTAGATCTGACTAAGAAAGGAAATGATTGTGTACCTCTCTAACACACACTCACATTCACTGCTGTGATAACTGTGATCCCATCAGAGAGACATAAAAAATAAAACATCTTTACATTAATAATCTGGACCACCAAATGGAATTATTTGCAACAAGTTCAAAACGTTCATTGAAAAATAAGTTGCTTGTTTTGGGGTGCAGTATGTTCCCTCCTGTACGGACTGGGTGAAACAAGATATTGATGTAGAGGATACACAGCTGATCAAACATGAAAAAAGGACTTTGTTAGAGCGTGAGGTTGATTTCCTGCTCCAGAATATTGCATGTCCTTCATCATCTGGCTGGGCATGTCCAGCCAGATTATGATGATGATTATTATTATTATTATTGAGGGTTCTGCAGAAATTTTTTTAATGGGAATTTTTACTGAGTTGTAAAAATAAAACAGATAAATGAAATGTGGATTATGTATTTTTTTTCCCCCTCTGCAAAAGTGGAGGCTTCGAAAACTTATATTTAACCAGCTGTTTAGTATAACCAGGAAATATGATCATTTTTACTACGTCTGCATTTACAGCAGTACCATAAACAAGTTGTTGGGTTTGGTGTCTTTGCCTCAGCCAGACAAATTAGCAGAGCTTATCTTATTCTGAATGCCTAACTGACAATACCAATACCACTTCAGTATTTTCTGCGATGTCCTGAGGTTGCAAACACTCATTTCACCAGGAAGAAACGGCACAATAAATGCTCCATCAGCACCTGGTCAGTGAGGTGGATTGGAGATCAGTGAGGATGTCCACATTAGCTCATAGCTAATAAAACAGATGGCTTGCAGTTTTTTCTTCTTTTTTTATTTTTAAGAGGACTGAAATTTGGTGAATAAGAATGTCCAATTAGTTCTTTACAAAAGATTTAATAGTAACATTAATGTAGTAGGATATGACCGTGCAAGCAAGCAAGCAATCTATTCGTGGCTGTGCCTGAAATCTATGAATGACAAAATAGTGATTATTATTTCTTGGCATAATCACACAGACATACTTTTGACCCATTTTCCATTCAAAATCAAAAATAGTCCATTTAAAGTAACAGCTATCCTTTTGAAGAAATGTGGGTTTCTTCTTTTTTTTCTATATCATAGCAGAGCAGAACAAGGGATGAGCATGTGGCTGCAGAAAGAGAGAGACTTGAGGTCAAGCATGAGATCCACCTTAATCGAAAGAGGCCGACGCTTCACTGGTCTAACCTGGCAGCGCTGGGATGCACCCAGGGAAGAGTGGAGCTATCAGAGATGTCTAATGTAGGCCCATCTGCCTGCATCCCCTGGGTCCTCTGGTACCTTTGCCTTGCCATGCGCACCCCTGTAGCCTACATTTCCAAAGTGGAGCCAGCTAAACCCAAATTCAGCATCTGTCTGTGCTAGATACGTCAGTCTGTGCTGGCCCCTGTCGACAGCCAGCACCACAAAATGAGAATATTCTTCTTCTCTGGGCTCCCCACACCTCTCCAGAAATAATAAAAAAATAAAAATAACAACCACAGTTTTGCCCAGTTTTAGATTACGCACTGTCAAGTGCTGAACCCAGACAGTTGACATTCCTGTGTATTCACCATTGCCCTCACTTACTCACTGTTTCTCAAGCAGGATAACATGTTAGTCAGGTTTCAATCCCGTACAATAAATGCTTGTAAAATGCTCAAAGCTCCTCATATGAAGTGCACATTCAAACAGCTCTTTAGCTCAATAGATGTTGAGCGACTCTGGCTGATGACAAGAGGGGTGTAACGAAGCAGAGGTTTGTTACATGGACTGTTTAAAACTAATTACTGTACAGTTTGTCTCTGCACATCTTTGCACTTGAATCCAGTTTTGCACTTTAAAAAAATGCATAGTTGCACACAATGTTTAATTTGTTGTATTTATTGAACAATGAAATGACATCTGATTCTGTCTTCCAGATACCTGTGAAAGAGAGCCGTTAGTATTTTGGTGGAAGACGGGAAATATTTTGTGTGTATATGTAAAGCATAAGGTAAATTATTAGTGTAATGGTGTTTACTCACCTGACTCGTGTTCTCTCCAGAGCATTCAGGCAAATAGATTTCAGGTGGCCTGGATACTCCTTTATGGTTTGGGAGAGACCATGAGACCAGGGAGTTTAAAGGAGGTTATTTGGATAGTAGTTTTGGGTTTATTTTATTTTGGGGTTATTCAATACTTTAGGTGTGTAAATATTTTTTAGGATTTTGTATGGGATAGTTTTAGCAGAAGAGGTTTGTTTTTATAAATAATAATGATAGTTGATAATTGAAACACCTGTTGAAAGTGGTTCAGTCCAATCTGCAGCAGTTGATAAATAAGGGTTGTTTGCTCATTTGGGTGTGGCTGCTGGTGGAGACTTGACTGCTCTACAACAGGAAGGAGTGCGTTGCTGTCTGGTAAATAAAAACCTTTGTATTGGGTACTACGGTCATCGTGTCACTGTTTCCAGCCGCTCACTGGCCAGCCTGCTCACAAGGGGATCAGTGTAGGAGATGTGAAAAAGAAATTAAATGAAAATAAAATGAATTGTTATGATTTTTGTTTTTTAAACATTGTAAAAAGTGTTGCAATGAGATGACTTAAACCTCCAAGTTATCCTTTCTTTAAAAAAATGGCTTCAAAGGAAATGGCATTTTCCACAGCAGACTTATAAAGGATATTTTGGTCCAGACTTTGAAGGATCTAAGCTTCTTCAAGAAGTAGGGGCTGTGCTGTCCTTTCCCTTTCTATGTTGCATTTCCAGTCTAGTCTGTTGTCCAGTTGAACTCCCAGATATTTGTATTCCTCCAACACATCCGCCACTTCTCCCATTAACTGTGCTTTGCTTATTTCTGTACTCTAAAATCTGTGACCTTTTGTTTTGTTTTGTTTATGATCAAGATGAGGTGATGTTTTCTGCACCATCCCACAAACTGACTGACCGGTTCCCTGTACTCTACCTGGAATTTATGGAGCTTCTCACATAACAGAGCCACTGAGTTGTGTTAAACATTTGAAAAATCACAGAAAGTGATCCTCATTCTGCTGCCTGGTTGGTCCAGATCAGAGTGGGTTCTCTGAAGGAGGGCATTGGCAACCCAAAGAACATTACGATAAGCAAACTGTAATGGGTCCTGAAAGGTGTTGACTCGCTTGTTGAGGTGAGCCAATAGAAGTCTTTGCAGGACTTTCAGAATGTGGGATATTGTGTGCTGTGAGCAGTATTTAGTAACATTTCTTATTTTCCTTCTTTTTTTTTTAAGAAAGAAGCTTTATAGTTCGTTTTTTTTTGTGATTTTTTACATTTCTGAAAGATATGCCTTTAAAAGAAAAGAAGAGTTTTGTCTATTGTTTCCAAATACTTGTCCAATCTAATTTATAGTTATTTTCTACATGGTAAGGTTTTAAAGGTTTTAAAGTTATGATCAATCAATGTAAGTTTCACCAAGTGGTGACACAGGATTTGGTTCCACATAAAGAAGCTTAAGTACAAAACCAGTCCATCAGCTGTGGTGATGGGCTATTCTGATTTAACCCACTCCTGACTGTGTGCACTTACATTGCAGTTAAACTACTCAACATCTTTGCTATTTCTAACGTCTAGAAACAAATGCTCAAACAAATGTTATTCCACAACCAATTGTTTAATCAGTTTCAGACACAAAATCTGAACTAAAGCTAAAGAGATGGACCAGCGTGGAGGCTGGCCTCATATTAAGCTTATATTGTATGTAAGGGAGAAATTACAATGTGATCTAAACTATAAGTGTGAGCTGGTTAGTATTAGAAAGCATTTAAAATAAGTTATCATTAATGAATCCCATATGTAAAAATAAATAAGTAACATATTTCTGCAGCCAGTGTGCCAGGATAAAAAGAAAAAAATGTCTATTAAATTCTATAAAAATATAGTTTGTCTTTATTTTTAAATGGGATATTTTGTTTTATTTTGAATTTGTAATGGTAAATTAAGGGTGTTAGCATGTATAAGAACAATAAATTACTTATAAATACAGATGGGGGCCTTACTCAAGGGCCCATAGTGGTTCAATTTTGTTGCAAGTCTGGGGACTTGAATCTGGGTCCTCCAGTCCCAAGTCCACCTCCTCCAGGCCAACACTAGGCATAATACAGTAGATGTATACTACGTAACTGCATAAATACAATAAATTCACAGTAAAGTAACAGTGTGAATAGTATGAAATTCCATTTACTAAAATATGATAAATTTCAAAATGAAACAGCCTTTTTATGTGAAAACAATTTATATTTCCTTTTTAAAAATAAAAAATTAAATCTATTTTCACAATTACAGATTTTTCCCGTTATTTACATCAGGTGTGTAAACCTGCATTCTGTATCTGTAAACCTACTGGTATTTCTCCACATTTAAAAAATACCGGAGAAACAAGGAACAATTTGAAGAAAAAAACATGCAAAAACGTGTAATCTTCAATTCAGTGTTTTCCAGTTGAAGCTGATGTGATCAGGCACCGAATATTATCAGCCATTATTCATCCTAAATAATTTGATAATTTAATTAATTTATTCTGCGATGGACTGGTGACCTGTCCAGGGTGTACCCTGCCTTTCACCTGAAACACTGCTGGGATAGGCTCCAGC
>JBAMHW010000003.1:1725148-1738525 GCA_037177495.1 Rhadinocentrus ornatus | reverse complement strand
TCAGGCTTCGTGGCAACCCCAGCCACCTGCGGAGAAACCTGCTGACCCTCATCTCGAAGCCTTCCACCGTTGAAATAAGTTAAATAAGATGTGAATTATGCATCATTAAATTTACATATACTCTACAAGGCTACAATTATAGAGATTACTTGTTGAAGATTACTTATTCCAAGAGCAAGTGGAGGGTAACATGTTCCATTTTAAAAGGAGATCTTGACATTGATTCACTACATATGGTTCAGCAGCGAATAAAAAGCTCTTAACATTGTTTTTCTAATGTTTTGAATGTCACAGATGTACATTTCTTTCAATAGCTTTAAATAGCTCTAGTCTTCTAGCTTTTTTTTGTATGGCAACAGGTCACCGAACAGATGCTGCGAGGCCTGACTCACGCTAAACTACAAATTACTGATGTTTAAGCTTTTTAAAAAAGCTAGTTCGTGCTTAAACTAATAAGATTTGTATGAAGGAGGAAGCACTTTTTAAGTGAAATGAACAGAAAATATCAACTTTCTCTACAGTTTTAGCTCATTTACACATTTTATAAAGTAACAGTGATTCTTCCCAAACTATTAAAAATGTCATTGTGAATTAAAACACCATAACTCACTTTGAACATATTTTACTGAGCACTTACAGGCTCAGGCTGGTGTTGCCAGGTAAACAAAGGAGTTAAAGCATATTGTGACCCAAACCGCACAAATATTGGTGCACAAGTTGATGCTGCTCTCCAAAAACAGAGTTATTAACACAGGAAAAAATGTATTTTGTTTGTGGTCGTGTGGACATGGCATCAAAATCAGCATTTCTCTGCAAAATAAGCTTAGTTTGGATTCTGTGGTATGAACAGATTTATGCTTCAAAACTATTAGAAAGTGGATATGTTGAAGGAGAAAGCAGCACCGACTGAGTTTTATTACATACATTCACAGTGTGCTGAAGGTTTCATAGTTACACTAACAAAATATAAATAAAGGTTTCTGCTTTCAAGCTATTAGTAATAAACATAAAAAGGTTTTGAGTGAGATTTTGTGAATGCATACAGAATGTAATGTGGGGCTGTGGTATGTGTTATGGTCAGTTCTTTGTTTAGTACGTCTATCTTGTATTTATAGTTAATTATTCTCATTATCCTTACATTGCAAAACAATCCTTGTTAAACTAACTTGATTGATAAGCACATGTAGTGTCTCCTGGATATCAACTAATAAATCTCTATAGAATTAAAATACAATAGATTGCCATCGATATTGGTTCCAATAAATCCCATACTGGTTAATCAATAGTTATAGCTTTACTCAAACCAGCTAACTGGACTTGTCTCTTTATTCCATTTTTTTTCTTGGAACTTAAGTTTGATTGAATTGTCTTCAATGAACAGCATTTATGTTTCTTTTTCTTATTTCCCTGTTAGATTTGCATGTGATTTAAAGAACAGCCGAATCGGAGGTATGCTCAGCACCACGACTGTAAACTGGCCGTTTTAACATTCCCTATGGGAGATCAGACATCTACAGATGTCGTCTTTGTAGTCATTCATTTGACACCTTGAATATAAATTTGTGGTTTTATCAGAGCAGAGCAACAGTCTCGAGGCTGCACATGCTTACAACTCTTTGTTTCCATCTTTGTGACTTGGTTTTTGAAGAAGAATTCTTCTAGCTACGTTTGTCCCCTGAACACCCCCAAATCCTCTTTTTTTCCCTCCCTAACTGCTCTGTATGCTGTTCATGTTCAAATGTTTTATAAATACAGTCCACACCACCGATACCAAAACACAGACTTAATCAGATTTTTTTATCACATTTTTAAATTAGTGAATGTTAACCAGTCGTTATAAAATATATTTCACTCTGCAGCTGTGTTTTTAAACAGGGTATTAATGCTGTTTAGATGTTTAATTGCACAGCTGTGATCTGATGAGCAGGAAAGGAAAACCTGGAAGGTGTCTAATATGATCATAGTCTATAAATGAAGGTGCGTTTGGCATCATTTACTACCTGTTTATGTAAAGTATCTGTATGTATTATTATTAATATTATTATTGTGTGTGTTATACTGAATATTTTGCTTGATTAGTATCTGATACATGTGCTTGGGTATTGACATTCTTTGAAATACTGGTGTATAATTTTTGGATTATATCACTCAGCTATGTACATTAAGTGGAAAACATTTTTTATTATTATTTTGATTCTTACTCGTTGATACCTGCAGTCACACCTTTTTAACACACCACTTCTGGTCTTTGTTTATTTTATTTGTTTTTATCCTATTAAGTTATCTATTTCCTTTTATTCAACATTCTTTTTTTTATTTATCCTAATTTATTTAATTAAGTTATCTATTTGCTTTTATTCATCATTCCTTTTTCATTTATCCTTAAATTCAGACTTTAATAAAGCTTCTGCCATGTACATTTATAGGAATGCTTTCTTTTTTTCTGTGTGGGAAATGTGAAACTGCTGCATTTTGTCTGGTTTCAGACAGATTATATGCAAACTGTCTAAACAAATCTTACATCTGAAATGGTGCTTTGTGCTCATGAAGTGCGGACTGTGATTTTCTCTTCCTGTCTGCTGACTGCATGCTAAGCTACGCTAACAGCTGGCTGCAGTTTTAAATTATTCCAACAGGCAAAGGAGCAATATCAATTTTCTCATCTAACTAGCTCCAAGAAAGCATGGTAGCATAGCCTGTCTCCCAAAATGCTTCAACTTGGCTTACTTAAGCTTTCTTTTTGGAAAATCGAGACTTGGCCGTGGTTTTAAAACTGATACCAACCGTGCTAAACTGCAAGTTGTAAACCTGATGGTAAAAACTTATTGAGATATTTTCAGAAAGCTGGGGCAACTGGCTCCTGAGCTTACGAAATATAAATGCTGTCACACTGAGCCACTTTTAACTTCATCACATCAGCGTTTGTGTTGCACTGGGACCAGTTATGAAAGATGCCCTGGCAATGAGCACTGGTTTTAGCTTCCTGGCAACATCTGAGCAGCTCCCTTTTAAAAACGCTTCACTTTCACAACACACCAACACAACAGCAAAGCTAACAGCTACCACTCTGACAAGGCTGATGTGTAAACAGTTTGACAATGCTACAGCTGTTTATCACATACTTTGGAGTTACTCAATCCATCAAATGTCTTCAGCAGACGAGGTCTGAGATTCCACATGAACCTCGTGGATTCTGGGAAGTCTTTTCAGTGAAAGGAGAAAGGCAGAGAGAGTTACTGCCAGGAGAAGATGGAAAAGATGAAGGGAAGTTCATATGCTCTCCTGTAGGGAGGAGATGACTTACCTGTATTCACAGAAGGTGTCATCATTCATGCCTTGGGACTCCACGTCTGGGTGAAGGTCTTCTTTTTCTTTTACTGCTCAGAAATGAAAGAGATCAGTTATTTCCCGAGAAGACAAGGATGACTGCTAACACACTGGATAATTTGGATTAATAAATGACAGATCAAGATGTTTAAGCTAAACATATCAATTTAAAAACAGAACTGAAACCTGTTTACATGTAAACACAGCTTGTACAGCGGCCTGGAAGAAAACCTGATGACCATTGGTGCGACTACGTTATAATGCAGAATTTCTTGTTTTCTTTCAAAACTCTGCCTGTGCACACACAGAAGCCCCTGTTTGCATGCAAATATGTTGAGCTTCCCTTCAAATTTCTGCTCCTAATGACTCCTTTCACAAACCTTTGCTTTTGGATTTTTCTGGTCGTGGGTTGAAGTGAGAGGATCCTACTAAATTTATCCAGCCAATAAAATGACATGACATGATATGACACTGACCAACTAAAGGCAGATTTATGCCTGCACGGCGTCTGAGTGTGGTCAGTTACGGCGTAGCTGACGTTGGTGAGTTTGCTCGCACCCTCGAGTGTAGGGGCTGCGCGCCGTTTTTGTGTCGTATTGCAGTTTCTCCTCCTAACCTGACGGTGGCAGCAGGGGTGGTATCGGCCGGTAAATTCACCAGGTCGGAGTTATTTTGATGATTGACTTCAGTTCGGTAGGTATTTTCTGTTTTAAAACAACAATGGCGTCCAGTATGGTTAAGTGTCTTGATTAGTTTGTGGAAGAAAACAAAGAAAGAATTCTATCAGCCTCTCATCAACTTGATCCATTGGTTATTGTTTTTAAAAACAGTGGTTTCCACACAAATTCAGCGAGAAGATCCAGATATCCGGCAACACATAATCCCAAACTAACCAATGAGTATTTCCGCATAACCGTCTGCGTAGCAGGGGTGCACATCAGATCTGGAAGAGGAGCGCTATGAGCCTCTGCAGAGCTACGCCAAGCCTATGGCGGTGACGCACGGGCATAAATCCGCCTTAAATCATGACCGCCTCCTGGGCGAGGCTTGTTTTACTTCACAGAGTACACTCCAGAAGATTTCTACAACTACCAGCCAAAACAAGTTATAGTGGGTGAAAAGGGCCCCAATGAAAAACAATCATCATGGTTATAATTATTAAAATTAATCATTTAAAAATGAATAATTAATTCATATAATTAATTTATTAAAATAAGAAATAAACACATTTCTCATCACAATCAATAACTACTTAAATGCACCATTAATCATCAGTAATCAAAGTCACGTTAAAACTCTCCACATTAGCCCCGCCCACCAGGTTTGACGGGTGAGTAGATAAAATTAATTCGTAACGGACGGCAGCATAGGGATGAAATAATTTACTAAATCCTAAAAAAATTTAAAATATTTTTACATAAAATTAAATTATGTTTAATCTAATTAATGATACATTTAATTTATTCATATATATCTTTCCTATTTTAATCATTTTGTAACACATTTAATTAATTATTCAATGTTATGTTTATGTATTTATCGTGGCATTTTTCTCCCTCCATAATCATTATGCATTGTATGTGTTTCCTCTGTTGTTACACTACGGTGCAGTGAAAAGGAAAAAAAAAAAGACTATTGGGCAGCCGGCAGTGGCTACATACCTGTAGAAGAAGGTTATGTCCGTCTTGAAGCCGGCTACTGATCTAATTCATGGTCTGCACTGGTAACTGGCTGCTGGTGGCAAATGAGAAGCCAACTACTTATTCCCACTGGGTGGTGATTTCTGTGTTTAAAGCAGCCCAAATATGGAGTTTCTGCAGAACCAGATGCTGTAGTTTTAGTAGCTTCATGTGCACATCTTCAACTTTCAGAAATTGCCCATGGTCGAATTAAAAAGGAGCACCCTAAATTCCCCAAGAAGAGGAATAACCACAGAGCTTAAGTCATGTGCAGCCACCTCATGTGCAGTATGTGTATTTTGTCTAACTGCTGACTGCCTTCTCTTTAGATTGTTTGCTGGAAGAAAAATGGCCATTCAAATAATGGCAAATTCAAATGCAGGACAGAGAGCAGAAAGGGTCATTTCCCATTTATACAGCTGCCTAGTTTATGTCTACATTTGCATTAAAATAATATTGTGGGCTGGAACGTAAACACAGTCTTACATATTCCTGTAATGTCCTCTGGGATGATTGATTGTTTCTTTCAAAAGAACAAACAACTAAATGAAAATAAAATGAAGCTCTGAGCAGCATTTCGTATTCAAGGAAGTTGATGTGAGCTTGTAAGTGAGCACCTACCAGAATACTTTCCTCCTTTATTTCTGTTGACAAAGCAGGCGATCAACACAATGAGTGTGAGGAGAGCGATGGCACACATAAGGCCGATAAACCAGCCCTGAGTGGATATCCCTCCATGGATGCTGGCCAGACCTGAGGAGAACAATACTCTGTGACTTTGACTCGCCTTGGCCTTTTCATCGGGACACTTGATTGAATGTTTACACCAACAAAGCCTATCTCACGCAGAGGCAGAGGGTGACAGGGTGAGCTGCTGATGGAAACGGTCCAATATTAATATTAAACAGCTAATCCTGCTTGTCTAATTAATCAAGCAAGGAATGCTGAACAAATGTAATTCCTCTTAGTGGGCTAAATGAAATTCTAGTGACACCGTGAAGGTGCACACCACGCTGCTGGAATCACTGCTCAAGGATGCTTCAGGAACACCTTTTCAAAGGCAGGTCAATTAGTTCTACTTTTCTAAACCTTGTTTTGGTTCGTTCCCTCCTCACCTGCAGACTCAGTCATGATAATATCTTCAAATATTCTAGAATGATCAACCCAGCTGCTTGGAATCAGGCGCACAGTGTACTCAGTCTCAGGTTCAAGCCCATCAATGATATGGAAAGGGTTAGAGGTGTTTAAGGCCTCTGAAATTGTCCAGTGGCCGTCACCTGTGCAGAGGGGTGAATGGTGAAGTGTGTTAACAGCAAGAAAAACACAAAGCTACTTATCTAATGCAGAAAGGATTGAGAAAACACGACTTACAAGGCAACCCCTGCTACTTTACAACAACCAGGATGTGGAAAGAAAAAAGGTTAGAGGAGCTTACGTTTCTTCTTGTATGCAATGTAAAACTGGGTGGGCTCTCCTACAGACATCCAGCTGATGTTTGCGAAGCTGTCGCTAACAGCTAAGCTAATGTTCAACAGAGCTGGGACTAACGAAGAGAGAAAAGATGAGAAAAAAGGATAGTAAGGAAGGGTTAGTAAAAGATGAAGTAGATGAATGCTGTTGTGAAGTGTGTAGGAGTGATGTTGATATGAGATAAAATACTGTTTGGTATAGAAGAAACAAGCTTTTTTTCAGAGTTTTTTGAGGATGCATCAGTTAAGTTTGACAGGAGGGGATGTCTTCCTTTGTGTTGCACAATGAAGTGGTGTTGACATGGAAATGGAGCCAGAGATGAAGCATGAAAACCTAAATGAATCTTTTCCAAGACTGTAAGAGCCATATGTTGAACAATTAACGCACCTTAACCTGGTTACGAACAGGCCCAAGAGACAGGGACATCACCTGTATAAGGACTTCCCTCACGTAAAAAGTTTTTAATCTTCACAAAAATGATCCAAATATTTTCTCCACATCTCCATGTCTAATAAAAAGATTGTGGACTTGAAAACAAAAATACTTTCAAATGGTTTACTTCAGCAGGAACCTCGTGAACATCAGTTTATTTTGTTTAAGAGCCTAAAGGCCACCCCAAAAAATTACGTCTTTGTTTAATTTTAAGGTAAAATTACAACTTACTATTTCAAAACTCCTTATGACAATAAAAATAAAAATAATTTTCCTTCACCTCTTTGTCATTTGACTGTTCTTGTATTTAGTCAGTTTGATATCAGTTTGTGTTTTTGTTCTTGTCACACTGTGTGAGACTCTGTCGAGGAACTTGTTTTAATAATGTTGGGAAAAAATTACAACTTACTCACATTTTTTTTCAAAGAACACAAGTTTAGTCCCATTAATACTTTTTTGTTTTTTCATTAGTGAATTTAAAAAACGATAAATTAGAAACTAGCTCCTTCAGACTATAGATGAAATGACTTATCCATCTGATGTACAGTAGAAAAAGAGAGTCGAAAGTCCTCCATCATTAGAACGGGAAATGTGTGTGTTGACAGCAGCTTTCTGATCTGGTCAACAAATCACGATCCACTTTGTTTCAGCACTGCAAACATACAAATTTTCCTCTGTGTCTCCAGCTCAGGTGCGTTATTTGCTCAGGTGATAATTCAGTCCGCAAGGACACCTGTGTCCCTGCTGTCTATCCCAGCCATTGGAATTGACACTTTCTCACTAATGTTGATGGATTAGTCTACAGCCATGGTATTTCCAGGCATTGAAACTGTGTGATGACTTCAACTGGCTCATGGACTAAAAATACCCCCGAGCTGGCTGCCGTGTGTCGTTGCCGCTTTCCTCCGCCTGCTATTAAATTCTGCACAAAGCAGCTGCTCAAACAGCAGGGAGCTGATGCCCTGGAAGACAAAGTCAGAGGGCTTTCTGTACAAAGGGAAGGCTGGGAAATATTCTGACATCGGAGCTTTCAGCAGCTTCCACTTATCCACTTATCTCAGCGTCCTGTAAATATCCCCCTCCCAGTATGATCTCACACCTCTCTGGTACAGCCTGGAAGGACGTTTCTCCCCCCTTCTCTCCCTCAGTTAAGACACCCACCAGGTAACTTCTTCTCCCAGAACCATGCTGCTGTTTACCCAACTGAAGATTACATGGAAATCTCATGTGACTGTTGGGTCAATATGCTGCCGTGTACAGGCGGGACCTGGGCCCAACAAATCAATCACTTACAATTAGACATATTTGTCCTGTTCAAGTGACTGCACTCTGCAGTCACACGGCCAGATCAGGATATAGATCTTGTATCCTAGATTTCCCCATGGTACAGAAAGATATTGAACCCAGCTCACTGTAAAATACCGCTGTTACCTTTCATTCCACTTTTTTGCTTCTGAAAAGAATATCCAAACCATCAAAGAAAGACACCTAAAGGAGTTCATTCATTTCGACTCCGATGGCTCTCACATGTAATTGAAATCAAACCATTCTACTCTGCTTATTGTTTTCTCAGATTCATGCTAGCTGTGTCAGAATGAGCTCCAACTCTACCTATGGTGGAACGAGTGGGTTTGGTCACTTTACGCTTTGGAGTGCTTGGAGGTGAGGGGGAAGCTGACTTGCCTAAAAAGAAAGACAGAGCCTGTGGTTATCATCCAGGATGAGAGCATATGGGCTAGGTGCTATTGTTAGCTTACAGGCTATTCTCAGCTACAGTTAGTTGCTACACATCTACAGGATTTAAACTATGTTTTACATTTGTTTGCACACAGTGTGAGATACTGTGGGTTTTACAACAAATAAACGTTTGAAAAACTTATTAGTAGGGGTGTAATGACACATTGATCCCTATTAATATAATGGTCAATGATCCAATAGCATCAATTCAAAGTAGAAATATTGATCACACATTGATACAGTAATCATCAGTAAGATGTGCTTAGGAAAGAACTTAACTCTTTCATGCATTGTGCACGCTGAAGTGGACACCTATTTAAAGGCTGTTTCTTTCTAGCTGGCATGGTATATTTGCAAAATTAGCCTTTTCAGTCAACATTAGTGAGTCATCCAATGCATTAGCAATAAATACAGTATAACATTTTATATATATATACACACACACACTGTAATAACCAAGTTAGCCTCAGTGATAAATAGGCTGGGGACGATAAAATAATGTATATACACAAGATAAAATATATAAACATGACAGAATATTACTTTATAAATATTTATATAGAATAGCTAAAAATAAATGAAAAGCTAGGTATGGTTTAAAAGTAAAGCGGTGCATGTCTGTAGAAGTAAAATATATGTGTGATGTGGGGTTTTTAAAAATTCATGCATTGAAAGTTTTAGAAATGTGGGCTTATTAGCTTTGTTTTAAAAAGCCAATATTTCTTGGAGGAAAATGCTGCTATCCACAGGTGTGTTACGTAACTATGACTATTATAAAGTCAGACTGTACTGACTTGGTTATTATAACCAAGTCTCTAAATATGAGGAACGATAACAATATATATTCAGCTTTAATGTCTACAAACAATAATGCATTATTTCATATATCTTTTGCATGATGTGAACATTTCAAACCTTTAAGACCTAACGGATCATGTTTGATAGTTTCACAGACCTACTGCAGCACCGTAAGGCAAAATCTTGAAACCGTATTGTACACAGTCTGTTCAGCCCCCTGGTGGATACCTTGTGTGCTACAGTAATACAGTTATGTTACATGATTATATACCATAAATATATGTAAATGATTTTTTTTGTGTGTTTTTGTTTGATTTTGTTAAAGACCCAAACATAGACTTAAGATAAAAAATAAACATTTTCTGTCCATTACTTCTTGATCAAGCCTTAAAGAGTTCATGATTAATATACAGAATGTGTTTCTGTATTTTTGTTGAAAGAACAGGTTGTTTATCATTTGCTTTTTCTGACGCGATCACCAGGTCCTGAATAGAATTAAAAAAATATGGTTGCGGTATTTGTGACATCTGCAAACACTGAATCGTCCATTGAATCAATATAGTTTTGTATTATTAGAAAACTTGTGATTTACACCCCTACTATTACTAAAGAGAGAAAGAATAGGTGGGTGGCATTTCTGATAATCTTCCTCAGCTCTGAAGCTTTGAGAGTTAGACACGTAGCACTGAGTCTGTTGTTTAATAGGATATAAGTCAGCATTCGTTTATAGCTGCTAATGAGTCAAGATTAATATGCATTTATAATGAAGTTACTCATTACTGTCACAATTTAAGAGGAAGGAGCAAGCTTTCTCTACAAGGAAAAGGATGGAAATAATGCATTTGGTCCATATCATGCATGCCTATCAATGTCTTTAATAAAATGCATGCAAACACTATCACAAATAACTAAACATATCATACCAACATGGAACACATTTAGACAAACTGTTGAGGAGTTTTATTGGTAATTCAGAGTAGCTTAATAAGTGTGTGTTGGTATGACATGCTGGTTTAAACATGGATTTACATACTGAGATCAACAGCAGAAGCCACAGTGGAAGCTGCAGGACAAATGAAAGAAAAGAAAAAGAACAAAAGGAACAAGCGTTGCATGGCTGAGCAGATGTACACATTCACAGACACATAATCCGCACAGTGCAATCAAAGCTCATTCTGGAAGCATTGCACAACTTATGGGCGTATGAGAGAGCAGGCAGACGGCCATTAGCAGACACAACACTGACATGTAGTGAACACAGTGACGATGGACTTTTATCACCACATTTTCAGTCTTTCTCCAGCACACATGTAACAGCTTTGCAGAAATGCAAGTCATGAGAAAAAAAATTTGTCTCTTCCCTGTAATCACTTTCACTGGCTTTTCAGCCAACAAATCAACAATCCCAAAAGCCAATTAAGTATCTTTCTGTGATTGTGAGGAGCCTTCCAGTAAACACTTAATAATTGCTGCATCATCAGCTCCTGCATACTAAACTTCTTGGGGGTGCATTCGTATTAAGTCAGTCACTGAACTCTATTTACTGACACTTTGGTAAAACCAGCTTCCTGTTTCGTTTGAGAAAAATACTCAACTGTTCATAGCAACCTTGCCAAAAAAGCTCAACTTGAGGCATTTAAAAGGATTACATGCTACAGGCCGCTCATTATGATTACTTACACACTAAGTCTTTCATGATTTTTTTTAGTATAACAACCTTCAGTTTCCCTCCTGCTCAAAGCAATCTTCTTTCTGAGCTGATTGTTTCATGGCTCCTACTTGCTGTCTAATCAATACGTACTTGTTCTTTCCTGACAGTGATAAATGAAAACCTCTGCTACAGCCACATGACATTGTTTATCCACAAATATTACTTACACAGAGACATGAAAAGGTTGGCTGCTCAGGAATGAAACCACACTGTGTAGCTTCGTGCTACTTTATGACGATGAAGACAACATGCTGCTTTCCGTCACCTCAACTGGACCGAGCAAGTTCTGAGAGCCCGACTACACACCCGCAAACCTAACCGAAAGAAGGCCACCTGTTAGCCGCCTCTTTGGACCCTCTGTCACTCACGTGTTTCCAGGGTGGTGGTGCACTCCTCGCTGATAACAGGTCCGCAGCCCACTGTGGTGCAGGAACGCAGGTAGAACTTGTATTTGCTCACAGGCTCCAAGTCACGGAGGACCCACTTGGTGGTGTCTGGATTGCTGATGTCGACTGTCTGCACAGGCCCCGCTTCTTCTGTTTCATTGACTACACAAGCAGAAACCCCCCCAACCCCAAAAAACAAGTTTAAATAATGCTGAATGTTAGACTCATGGTCTGAGTGGTTTTTCATTGTTTGAGAGCATGTCTTGATTTCTTGGATTAACATTATCTTCTATTAGCTTCTCTTAGTTTAAGGTTAGTCTTGGGCTATGTGCACAGGAACACAGGTAAATGTTGTCTCAATTTTGTTGACAAAGCTTTTGTCAATATGAAAACACACACATGAAGCACTGCTAGGACCCAAGCCAAAAAGTGGCAATCCTGAAGTCATGTTGGCAAATCAGAAGGCTGCCATAAAACATAGCTGCTTCCTGCTAATCCAAACACCGGTATGGTTTTAGGCCTCGTTAACACTATGTTTCCACACAAAACAAAAACAAAAAAATTTGCTTTTACACAACAGCACATTGGGAATCTGTGCAGACGCAAACAGGACATGACGTGTGCTGGTCAGGCTTGTAGTGGGCAATGAGACTATGCTGAGGCGTCTTTGGCAACTCTCTGCTTGTGTAGAGGTGTATTGATTATCTGGCGTATGTTATCTATGAGTCTCCGCTGATGATATACAAATGCTGCACAAGAAGCAGGTTTTGCTTTAATAGACCAAATAACCTTCAGCAGCACAAACAGAACACGAAGGTCCGCCACTGTAGTTGTCAGATGTGAACGGGGCCTGGAGACACTGTGACAGATATTGTCAAATATCTGACTTTGTTTAAGCCTCAGCATGAAAGTAAAGCTGTTGCTTATTAAAGAAAAGTAATTTGCATTTAACTAAAACACAGGTTACATCCTGCCGCTTTGTTAGCATTCTTGCTTTTTACCTTTGCTGTGATGGGATCTCATTTTTCTCCACACAAATCAGCCCAGTAGGAAGGGAGGTGACATTTCTTTTTCTTTGAAATAAAAAAAAACACAGCAGGTGTTGAGGTGACCTTTGCTTGGAGAGAGGTGCAAACGTCTCTCTGGCTGAAGGTGACAGAAACAATGACAAGAATGTACTGGTGTGCTTCTCCTTCAGCCTGGAGGCCACCTCGTTAGTAGAAATGATATCTTCAGTTTTGTTTGGTTTGGTTTGGTTTGGAGATAAAAAAAAATGTTTAAGTAATTTATGCAAATCAGACCATAACTCAATTTCCACCATGCTGAGAATATTTTCTCCCTTTTCTCCAAAAAAAACTTTGACCTGACAGCTTGTTCTCACGATCTTATGAAGTGAACTTGCTGAAGGCTGCAGATTTTGGCTCCTCTACTCACTACAAATAACAGCATTTCCAAGGGTTCCTCCGCCTAGCGGGCCAAATATGGCTGGCATCATGACGAGTGAAGCACACCAAAACTCTGCAACACTGAAATCTGAGCAGAAGTCAACAGTGGAAACAGACCGAAGCCAAGGTCATTTTCAACAATTTAATGCAGCACAAACTACACTAGAATGCTTAAAAAGTGTTCACAATGTGCCAAGATCAATCTATGTTAGCGTTCGAGATGCAAATACAGTGACTGAAATATGAATTGCATCATGAATGCAGCTGCATCATACAATAAAGGATCATGCAACACATAATTGCATTATGGATATGCAATACCGGGAGTCCAGTGACCCAAAGGTCGCTCAGGCTGGGATCGAGGTTAGGACGGGACGTAAGTGGAGAGCTTC
>JBAMHW010000003.1:1698097-1715841 GCA_037177495.1 Rhadinocentrus ornatus | reverse complement strand
CAGTCCAGTAGAGCAGCTTTGGGATGTGGTGGAACGGGAGATTCTGATCATGGATGCAGCAACTGTGTGATGCTGTCATGTTGATATGGAGAAAAACCTCTGAGGACGGGTTCCACCACCTTGTTCAATCTATGACATGAAGAAATAAAACAGCTCTGAAGGTAAAAGGGGGTTCAACCCGGTACTAGCAAGGTGGACCTGATAAAGTGACCGGTTGATAACTCTGAGACACGGACTTGGGTCCAGGATCAGCCCTGGATTTGAAATTAACTCTTTTCTTGTGAACTAGTCACATTTAGATAAACTGTAAACAACAGAAACCAGGCCAAGATGAATATTTTCCAACATCTGCAGATCCTCATCTGCCCATTAATTACATTCTGAAAGTAACTTGGTGTTTTCATTTTAATCACAATTATTAAAATTAGATTCTATATTCTGGTTTTTTATTGTTATTAGTGATAGTGAAAATGATGTAAACACACAAAAAATTCAACTTTGCAGCTGTACTGGAAATCATTGACGACTGACTGTGAGAAGTACAAATTCCTTCCACATCCTCCCAATCTGAATCAGAGGAAACATTAAAATCATCCCTCTGATCTGGAGAATAATAAAAAAAAATCCATGTTTTTTTATTTTTCACAATGCAGTTTTACAAATAAACTAGTTATCTTAGGCATAACTAAAAATAAATTTAAAAAAAACTCAGACTTTTGTTTCTGTTGCCTTCAGCCAGTATTTAGTCACATTACCAGGAGAAATCTACCAGCTTTTGCTCAACATCCTTCCAGAGCCATGCCATTTCATGAATAATGAAGAAACACCTGAGAAAGTGAGGAATAATTTTCCTGTTATAGTTCTTCACCGAGGAAATATTTTCAAGAGACTTTACTGGCCCCTAGCGTGAGGATCCATAAGAGCAGCACTCCGCGGGAGGAGGAGAGCATAATACAACAAGCCAAGAGTTTGAGCCCTGACTCCCTGGCTATTTACTAACTAAATAAACAGAGGTTTTAACACTGTAGCATGAGAAAAAACGGCTTTCTCTGCAATCATTATGAATGGCAATAAGAGTGAGACTGATAGTCTAACTTCAATTTATTTATAGTGTTTGACCTTCAGTGCTTTCCTTTTTGCATTTTGATATTTTGTCCACATGTTTTAGGAGACATAAAAAAAATCAACCCACAGGAATCTGAACATACAAAAAATACAAGAAATCAGCTGTTTTCCAATTAAAGAAAGAAGTTAGAGGAAAAAATAAAAATAAATAAAAAAATCACAATAAACAAACAAACAAAAAAAAAAGCAAATGGCTTCTATGTTCCATGGAAACAAAAACAAAAAAAAACCATATAAAAATAACAAAAATGAAACAGCTCTGTTCTGAAAAATTGAAAAAAAACTGCAAACAAAAAACAAACATAAAGAAAACAACAAGTTTCCATAGAAACAAAAAGAACATTTCTTTGGTGTGTGAAAATAAAACTGTCCAGATATCCGGACGGTCTTTCATCATTAATTAGTGAAAGCATCAGGGTTTCTGATGCGGTTGGACTGACCCTGCAGAGGAACGCCGTTCACCCTCCACATGATGCTCGGCTCTGGGATCCCCCTGGCTGAACACTTGATGGCCACATCTGAGCCGATCATACTGAGCTGACTCTCTGGCTCCGACAGCCACTCTGGAGGCTCTGGGAACACACAGTCAGCAGGATGTTATCAGACTGTCGAGCGTCAGAGTAAAGGAGACACTGAGCCCTAGCAGAGGGAAATACAATCACAGTTATTCAACATGTATTATTCAGTACAGAAGAATGGTGCACTTACTATCCATTACATATCTCACTAGTCGGCACAATACAGGTATTATCTGTAATTTTCTATCACTGCTGCTTTTAAGTGATTCTGTTCATAAGAAAATCGTTTACATTCACCACCACATGCTGAAATATAATGTTCATCTCAGCACAGAGCATTGCAAAACTATCCAAAGGTGGGGACACTGAGGTTATATACAACATATCTAATGAAACTATAAAAGTTTAAAAAAGTAAAAGAGTTTTTAAAGCTCTCATTTTACTAAATGTAACCAACACTTCAGCCTTCAGGCCTTCCTCAGGTTCTGTACTCATGAGACAGATTTGCTCATCTGTTATAGTCCTACCACTAGTCAAAGAAAACAACCACAAAGCCTGCAGTAAATCTGAAAAAGACAGGAGCTTCAGTGACAAAAGAAGGATCAAGAATACAAATTTACTCATACCTCACCTTCTACAGACATCGTCCGGCAAGTAAAATGTTTCTGACACATATGCAGGAAAAGGCTCAGCTTTGGATCAGAATGAATATCAGTTGAAACTGTATCTGAAATCTGTAAAAATTAGGCTCACTGAAAACCAACAAAACAAAAGCGGCCCCTGATGCCCGGAAGGTATCACATACCAGGAGGAAGAGATGATGCGATTCGCCAGACTGTACACTGATCAGAAAGAAGGGCCGAGGGCCGTAAAGTTATTCCAGTTTAACATATAGATCTGGCTTTCTTCAGTTCTATTCATTGTCTCTGAATGATCAGTCATCTGATTGTAACTGTGGGAATTTTTCAGGTACTCACTGCATACAGAGCCACTCTGCCCCTTCGATGTGGGACATGCTTGAACAATATCTGAAGTTTTCTAGTCTTAAATCATTTAAGTAACTAGTTCATCGTTTAACAAGTTAAAACCATAAGAATGAGTTCGGTTAATACTGCACTTTGACTTCTTGTAATTTATCTGACGGCAATTTGTAGTCATTTGTTTTTTGAGCCTCGTGAAATTCTGGGCCCGCTTCTTCGTTTGCTAGCTTAACTTTTTCATGCAGCAGCAGAGGTGCTAACTGGGGCTGGGCCATGTAGGAACAAATACATATCTCAATATCTGAATGATAGTTTGTGTGCTGATCAATCTCCATCTTGACCGCAAAATAGTATTTAATAAAGCTGTGCATTGGTGTTCTTTGAAGCTGTGATCATGTGTATTTACATAAACAACATAATGTCTATTTTCTGTCATGTTCTTGTCAGCTGTGAGGCTGCTCTGCTCACAGAGACAGCAATCTAGTTCATTACACAACAGCACAAGCTCTCAGCAGCCTGCAGTTGCTCTGTTTCTGCTTGGTGTTTTCCCAAATGAAAAAAAAAATAGATATAAAAAAGCTTAAGTCTAGCAACCAAAAGCACTCAGGCTGCAGCAAGGCTTGTTCCTTTGCTCCTGATTATGTGTTCAGTGGAATGACTGAAAGTGTGCAATGCTTATCACCCACACTGATTTTAATCCATCTCTGAGATCGTTTGATTGCACAGCCGCGGACCAATCAATTCACCCGAAATATAACTTTAAACTTTAAAGTATCACATACCTGTAAATCCTGCCACGTTATTACTATCTAATAACCCAATGCATCTAATACTTGCAGTACAGAAGATGTGTGCACGCACCAGGAAGCAGCGATCCTAACATGCAGCAGACCAAAATGACTCAGCTAAAAGACTCTACCAAGCTTGACATCCAAACTAAATACAATTCAAACCCTACACAAAAACATGAGAACAGCACTGTCCACGTTAGAGCTTCTGCTAAATACTCCACTTCAAGCAAACCACACAAACAAGGAGTCATCTGAAAACGATGAGCTAGCAGCCAAAGAGGAGCAAACAAAAAACATATCATGCTTAAAGATATCATGACAGAATCAGAAATCATGTCTTACTTTTGCTGTTTTGTGGTGAAAAGTTTGATTCCAGCTTTAAAAGCTCTGCTGATGTTTCTCCTATGACTCTGCCTGTCTTTGAAATGAATCATGAAGATCTTGCTGGTTTCCATGGAGATGAAGAAGGTTTTATAGTAAAGGATTTACTCTTCCTATCATAGACTATCTTGGGCTTTACTTCTTTCTGGATCCTCATGGTGTTTCTAAGGTGAATTTGGGGGCTGTCCCTGGATTCTCCTGAATGATGATTGATAGAGGTGTCCATCATCATTATCAGCTTGTGGGAGTTCAGGGCTCCAGACTAACTTTTCTCACAAGGACAGTGACCCTTAACTTAACATTTTAGGAGCGCAAGCAGAAAATTAAGGGGCGCACAGAAATCGTCTTGCATAGAAAATATTCACATTTCCTTTCATTTTCATTGTATTAGTGATAAATACTTGAACAATAAATTCAGGAATTACAATGTTTATAATTTGCATTTTTTTCTTCCTGGCCGCATTAATACAAGTAGACATAGAACTTGTCAAATCAAATAAGATTTGATTTGATTTTCACTTCGTAGTCGAAACAGAATGATAGCTTTGTCCCCATCATCCCCCATAGGGCATGTTATGACTTGTTATGACATGTAGTTCCTGGCAATAAACAGCTTCAGGGACCGATACTCCTCTCCAGCCACTGTAGCCAACTCCTCAGTAAGAAAAGTAGCTATTGGCTGTTCTAAAAGCCTTTTGAAGTCGCTAATTAGCATAATCAGCCTAGTAAATCTAGTTGTAATGGATGCTGCCATAAAGAAGGGTGCAAGAATTAATAAAAAAGACAACCTAAAAATGTTTTTGTTTTTTTTAAAGTCGTTAGAAGGATCTGAAAACTGAAAAATATAGCGAAGTTGGCAACACTGAGGAATAATACATTCCCCCAAAACCCATCTTTTTTCACACACCAACAGTCATCGTGGTCATTTGTCACCACTCACACGCACATTGGCTGTCTTCTTCGTTGGTGTTCCTTTTCTCCTATTGAAGTTAGTTTGAGTCGGCAAACCAGCAGCTAATTTGCACATTACTGTGAACTACTGGGCTGAAGAGGGGACAAAATAAATTCACTACTACACAAAAAAGGCCGGCAAATTTATTGGTCGCCATTGCACGAGTAGGTGAAAAAGTCACTCGCACTCTCTCACATTTTAGTTGCAAAAGCCCTGGATTTATTGACTGTACCTGCATAACACCTCTATTTAACCATTTGTAAAACTTCTCAGGCTCAGTTATTTACCTGCTACATTTGCACAGTCCCTCACTAGACATGACTTTATTCATTCCTAAATGAATTGGGGCTGCTATCCTCTGGTTTTCACTGGAAGTAATGTGGTTTTCTTTAAGGCAGAAATAAGCATTTATATTGAAAGAAATCTGACATTAGTTGCGTTTCTATTACAGTCTTTCACAAAATAAAAGCGCTATTTCTAAAATTAAAAGCAAAAACTAAAAGTTCAATTGTGATTTGCAGGTGTTTCCATTAAATGGTCATTATTCTCATAAAATCTTGTCTCACGAGACTCCTTTAAGGAGGATGGAGATTATGTAATTCTCTGTAAAACTCTGCATTTCGCTGTTGTTTGCTATGAAGGATGGCAATTATAGTTTATTCTGTAATCACTAGTAAAAACATATCCGTCTCCTCCTGCATCTACTCACACCACATCATCTTTACTTAAAATGAATTGGTCGCGTGACCCCCTACATCACCTCCAGGGATGTGTAAATGCGAAAAAGTGTTTTCATTACACTTTCGCGATATAATGTCTGTAAAAACCACCTCGTGAGAGTGTAAAAACTCAAAATTTAGGTGTTTCCATTACCAGTTTTTGTTGCAATATGTAGGTTTTGCACAATTCTAGGGGTAATGGAAACACACCTATAGAATCTGGATTCTAACACTTCTGTAGTAATCTCACTTGCCCACTTTCTTTTAAGACTAAGATTATACATACTCTGTTGGTTTTGGATATGTCAATTTGGACAGGAGAAAAGGAAAAAACAAACAGAGTTAAAAATAAAATTAAAAGTAACTTTAATTAGGATTCAAACACACACACAAACATGCACGGTTGTTACCTTCAACTATCACTGTGAAGTAATGCCTAGTTTCTCCGAGAGGGTTTTTTGCTTTGCACATGTACTCTCCGCCGTCGTCCAGTCCAGCTTCTGGTATGATCAGCTGTTTCCCATGATTCTCCTGTGTTGCCTTATTGGGAAGTTTAGGATCTATCTTCACCCACTCCACATCTGGAGTTGGACTGAAAAACAGGGAATAAATATTGAGTCTAAAACTGAATACAGCACACATTTATTACAATCCACAAAAAGGGATTAACAATTAAATCAGTTCAGAAAATGTTTTTGATTATTTCTTATAAGAGTGCGTGATCTTACTCACATTCCTTTTGCAATGCACTCCAGCTTCAAGTCCTCTCCTTTGACCAGCCGTATCTCTGATCTGACACCAGGGGGCATCATAAGAGCAGGTCTCCTTTGCAGAATTGCATTCGCTGAGACAGAATCACAGAGAATGAGATACTTCTATAGAAATCTGAGTGCAGCTGGTAAAAGCTGCACAGAAATGCACTCAAACCATCACACTTACCACTTTCAGGACTGTCACTTTTTCCTGGCATGAAGGTGGATGACACATGCACGTACGCACACACACACACACACACAAAAAAAATAGACACATTGAACATGAGGACAATACGAAATGAAAAATATCACCAAGATCAATGTCAACACTTTAAAACCAGGAAGAAACATAGGAAAAAAATGAGACTGAGATGGCTTTTGAAGTACTGGTGTGAACGTCAGTGAACATGTTGAAAGTGATCAGTCTTCTGAAAGCCAATCACAAGTTGGCATCATGCTCGTCCAAGAAGCAAACACTCAAGAGAGGACCGAGAAGCTGACTCAACACCTACTTTTCTTAACGACAACAGACATGGCGCTCTTCTGAACGATGGTTCTTATTGTGGGGAAGGCGGCGAAGCAGCAGTAATCTCTTCCGCTGTCTGTCTCCACCGCGTGGGAGAAGTAAAGATCTCCATCCAGGCCTGTAGACACCCTTTTGTTCTGTTCAATGTGCTGGAGATCTGAACAAAAAGCACAATGGAGTTTCTTTTACATCTGACAGCATCCCAGACCACATTTCTGTATCAGCTTGTCTTAGTTAGTAATTATAATTACACACCTACTAATTAATAATTCTACATGGATTTTAATGTTTTGCCAGACTGCTGTACTTATTGCCTCGGGAAAAGCAAAGCTCTAAAATTGGGTTTACAGTTGAGTGTTGTCTGCACAGTATGAATTTGTAATAGCTGACACATTCAGATCAGGGATGTTTAAGGGGATTAATTCAGGAGATAAGACGCTTAAAGTCTCACATTATTGTGCTGTCGAAAAATAATGAATATTGGATAACATGAGTCAATAATAAATATGAATTTTAATCATACATTTACTCCATTACAGCATGTAAATAAGGTATTACTAACTGATAGTCATCCAGTAGATCTGCATAGGAGGTATGCCTTCGGGTGGGCCACATTTCAGCACAAAAGGCTGACCTTCCTCCACCACAACAGGATCAATCGTCTCTTTAGGAAATTTCGGGACATCTAGGGACACAATAAAAAAGAAGTCAAACATAGATGATAGCACATTTTGCTGTTCTCCTCTCTTCCAGATGATGGCAGTGTAGTCCTTCTTGAATTGAGGTTTCAGCACATGTTCTCTGAGCTCTGTACTGTATCATTCAGCAGATTGAACCTTCTGGCATTTTCTTCTTCAGTGTTGGCTAGCAGAAGGAAAACAGATATCTTTGCCATTACGGCGCGAGGCCCTGTCACCACTGCTGGGCAGCTGCAGCCTGGCCAAATTGAGTGCAGGTCCCCTGTGGTGTGTATTTTCTTTGAGAATTTCCTTTTTGAAGTGCACTTTGGGGAGAAAATGAGAAATGTTGCAGAGGAAATGATGGACAGGCATCATCGCGTTAAATGATTTTCTAGCAGAGAGCTGGAGAAGATGCTGTGAGGTTTTGGAGCATGCAAGAGCCTCGCTGACACTTCTAATACAATCAGATCACTCACAATGAAGAGGTACAATCGTTGCAGAGGGGCTGCCGGTTTTGAATCCCTTTCAAAGTGCTGTGACAGAGCACCACTCACACACACACACACACACACACACAAATACAGGTTACTCACTGGGCACTATGAACTCAATCTCCTTGGATATGGCAGTCCCCAGTTTGTTTGAGGCGTAACAGCGGTAGATTCCCTGGTACTCCGTAAGGTTCCCTTTATTAGGTATCACAAAGGTCCCAGAATTCTCTTCTTTCATCAGACGGGGGTCTAGAAAGGGGTCGAATTCCAGGCCATTCTTGGTCCATCTGAATCTGCATAAACAAAGCCAGTATTGAAATGTCAAGTCTTTCACTGAAACTGCACCACACCCACCTCCTCCTCACCAAAACACCCAAATTCAACACACTGATGGTGAACTGTTGCTGTTTGTATTTGGTGTCCTGCTTGGCTGCTAATAAGCTCTTTGTTGTCTTTTTGTCTCATCTGAAGTGTTGAAGATGCAGTACTCACTCTGGCTCGGGATTCCCTTTGGCTTCACATGTCACGGGGAAGCTCTCATCGAAAGGGAAGGCGATGAGCAAGCTGGGAGGCTGAGCTGTGATGGTGGGCAGCTGCTCAACTGGGCAACAATCAAGCGAACATGAAAATGACACATGCAAGGCAAAGTATTTCAGAAGTGTCTCACATGAACTGCAGCAGTGCTTCCAAACCTTGTCAGGTTGTGAACAACCCTCAGCCTGTTGTCTGTGGGCACTACATTAAACTTTAGACTGGCCCAAATGAAACGTGTTGTTGAATAAATAAGGAAAAAAAAGGGCCCTGATCCTCAGGTTGGGTAACACTGTACTTATATATATTGTTGTATGAGTCTACATGTAGAAAACATTAAATAGTGACAATGAAATCAGTCAAAACACCTAAACACATTTCTTCAGGGTGGGCGTCCTGGCAAATCAATAACCTGTCTGAACTTCCCAGCTCTACACAAACATGACTGACAGCGACTCAGTCAGAGCCTGATCACAGGAGGCGCTGTGCATCTTGAGTTGGAACTCACTTTGCCGACAGCACGGTGGACACAGAATGAGCATGATGAAAGAGGCGCTGTTGGGAGCATCTCTCGTCACAGACTGCGTGGACTCTTAATGTTGACGGTTACCGCTGATGTGAGCTGTGTGAGTTAATTACACGAGCTGTGTTCTCAATGCCATGTCGGTGTTTGCTTTAATCCTTTAATTGATTCTTTACATGGCAGCTGACTGTGCAGAGGTCAGAGAAGATTTAAGTTTTCTCCACTGCATTTAAGCTGTTATTCAGTTTCTCAGTGATTTTTTGTTGAAGTTTTTCCTTCATTTGCTGATTAGTTGAAGTAATTTAGCATTCCATGCAGTCCTTCTTGATCTTGCGGATATGCTCCTCTGTAAATGTTGCAGCATAATAGAAAGCTAGTCTACTGTCCCCTTTCAGGGTGCTTTAGTCTTATAAAGCCCCACTACTTTTCTCTGCAGGAAACAATTGTCTGGAATCCTGCTAATCCTTTTAATGATCTTTCTTTTTTAATGTGAAGAAGAAACATCATTGGCTGACTGTGGGCTCTGATAGGCGCTCTGCAGATGTTCATTTTGTAAGCAGCCATATCAACAAGTTCTAAACATTTTCAAAGGCACTTTTTGGCCAGATTGCCCACCCCAACATTAAAGTAAATCAGCTTGTTAGACTGGTTTTACTCTGATGTGAAACCTCTCTTCTGCTCTTACATGGCTATGACGAGAGAGGAATGGAAAATGGAAATGGATGATCACATGTCAAGGAAAAGTAAATGTTGTGGATCCTAGAGGTAAAATACTGGTATTATGGAGTCATGACTGATGCCACATGAGAGTGAGATGCAGAACACATGGCTGGAAGTAACGTTCTAAAACCAGCAACAGAACAGCAAAGTGAACTTACTGTTTACATGACCTAAAACTATACAATCCACGGGCAGCAGGGGGAGAATAAACAAAACAGTCAGCAGTTTAGGAATAATCCCCTTTCTGTCTCAAGTATTCTCTACACACACATCCCTATACACACACAAACACAAGTTAACAGAATTTTCTGACAGTGAGCCCAAAAATGCCTTCCCCTGTTTTAGAAAATAACTGTTTGAACTGTTTTTTTCTTTCATCAAACCCCTGAGACATATTTCTGAATAATTTAGAGGGAGAGGTTTAATATGTGTTTCCAAGGCAACTGGTACACACAGAGCCAAAAGTAAAAGAAAGAAAAACCTGATTCAAACAAGATAATGGCTGTAAATAAATTCAGCTTACACAAAGCTTGACACTTGTAATTCTCTATGGTGTGATTTATTTCCCTCTAAATTATTCAACACTGTTTTTTCCCCGTCATAAAACAAAAGGACGAGTTCTTTGAGGAGAAGAACAGGCAATAAAGGACCATAACGTAGCTATCCTTTCCTTGATTAGCTAATATTGTATTTTTAGTATGAACAGTTACAAGCACAGACAGAATCCTTGTTCTCCCTATTACAAGCTAGTAAAACACTGTGATAAGAACAATAAGCCAATAACCCATTAACTCCCCACCCCAGCGTTTCCTTCAGCCCCTGGTAAAGATCTGGTAAAGACTCCAAAAAGAGACTCATGAGGCTTTACATCACCGCCTGGGTCCTCAGCTGGATGCAATGCAGCACCTCAGAAGAAGAGCAAAATATCAGCTTTTACTTAGTTAGCGACAGCCTGTTGACGAACTAAAAGCAACCTGTTCTGTTAGATCAGTAAGTAAAAAACATTGTAATATGTTTGCACTTGTTTAGTTGTGTTGACATTCGTGTCAGTTTCTGATCATAGGAAAAGTCAGGTCAAGTTATACTGACGCAGGTTTCCCACACAGCGACGTTTCAAGGAAAAGAGATTAAATCTGGTAACCGGATTTCTGACAATAACTCTACCGTAACTCTACTTCACCCTGGTTTACCCCCTCTCTCAGACAACTCAAAGCCAAAGTTGGAACACCTCTCCAGGAAATCTGGTCTAACTGTTCATCTGGAAATGTATAAAAACCATATGACTCACTACAAGGACTGCTGTAAACACACCAAATCCACCTACTATGCCAGTTTATTCAGTTCCAATGAAGGCAACACCAAGGCTCTACTCTCTGTCCTGAAAACTACCTGCAGCAGCTCCACTGGCTCCCTGTCACCTACTGCATCCACTACAAAATCCTGCTGTTCGTCTACAAGGCCATCCATAACCTCGCTCCTCGCTACCTTTCTGACCTCCATGTCTCCATACCAGTCCGTTCCCTCCTCCATCCACCTCACCGTCTCCCCTGCCCGCCTTGTTACCATCTCTGTGCCTCACTTCTATTTGACCTCCGCAACTCTGATTCAATAAAACTGTTCAAATCTAAACTCAAAACACATCTGTTCAAACTTGCATACTCATTGTAATATTTTACACTGCTTCTGATCATTGTTATATGCATCCTTTTATCTATGAGTGTATTTATTAATTTGTTCTTCTTGTTGTGTTTTATCCTGTAAGGTGACCTTGAGTGTTAAGAAAGGCACCCACAAATAAAATGTATTATTATAATTATTATTATTAATATTATTATTATTGCATACTGGTAAAGGTTTTTACTTCACTGTCTGTGGCTGCGGCTAAACAGTGCTGAAAAGAAGATTAATTAACTCCTTCACACCTACAGTCCTTTTTAAAATGGTATTTTCTCTTTAAATCAAATTAATGATTGTTTTATTCACTCCTCTTTATGCATTTATTTTTACATTTCTTTCATTTGTATTTATTTAGTGTTATTAATTTATTTAATCAGTTCATGTCAAAAACGCTTATGTTCTCAGTCTACAACTTGTGTCTCTTCTTTTCTGACCTGCTGCCAGAAATAGTGTTAAAAACTTTCTCCAGCTGTTACAACATGAAGCTCAAACTGTCATCTTTTTTTAATATTCTGTTTTTCTTGTGGACTTGTGGTAACCCAGCTGCCATCTGTAAGGGAAAAAAGGGAAATTCTAGGAATTTTTTGCTCCTATTAATCCAGATATTTGGTACGCAGAAATAACTGTGCACGTATGCTGAGCAGAACTCAGGAGCTGATGAACCAGGGAAACCACGTGGCAAAATAGAAGAGCAGAAAACAGAGTGACGAAGCGTCTCCTTTTATACTTTTTGCTTTTAAATTGCAGTGAAATAATGTGTGTGTGAGTGTGAAAATATGTAATGAACAATGATTATGATCAAAGATCCACCACCACAAGGCTTAGGTTGAGTGTAAACACGATCGAATGGATGTAAACACTCCACACATTCTTCAGGGAACATTTTTGCTGGAATAAAAACTCCAGTCAGACAGAGGAGGAAACTTTTCCTCATAAAAACTGTAGCTCAAGGGTAGAGAGATTTACTGCTGCTACTCAGATGGCCTTCAAATTCCTATTAAAATAGCTGATAATTTACCAAATATTCAGCCCTGACATGTGGAAACTAATCAGTGCTAGCAGGTCCTCTTTGTATGAGCCTACAAAAGAATAGAAAAGGGCTTATAAAATTAAAATGTCAAATTTATTTAGTTATTTTTTTAATCAAACAAATCACAACTCAAATTTCACTGTTTAACCAAACATTCCACCACAATGGCATTAAATAACCCTTAAAGAATCCATGTGTGTGTGCAGTGTGCAGATTATCACCAAGCAAATTCAGTTTCATATATTATTTGCTTATAAACTGCTGCAGAAGGAGGCCTGTGCATTTACTCTGCCTTCACACACAACCTGTGAAGACAACCTAAATAATCTTGATGTGAAATCTGAAATAAATACAGTGTTTTTTCTCACAGTTGTTATGCCTCATATGCTCACTGTGAGCCTCCCTTACAAAGCATTTAACCAAACCTTGGTAACCTAAACATAAATAAGACACAGACACAGACTGGTACAGAACTGAAACACTTCCTGGTTTCAACTGTATGTGAAAAAACTACTTTTTCTCAAATTGAAAAAAGTGAAATAGAAGTGAAAGGTCTGTCTCACTGACAGTTACGAATATAAGGACTATACATTTACACATGATTTCCCAGTGTTACAACATTACAGCTGTTTGATAGTCAAGGTATTCTCTATTATGATCAGTTTCATAGCAGCAAATGTATAGGAGGGTTTCTGTGCCATAGGGCAGAAAGCAAAGCTTTACCTAATTTATTTGGTAGAGCTGAGCTCCACAGCTGAGATAACAGAGCAGTTTACTTAACAAGTGCCTTAAAAGATGGATGGACATTAGTCTGAAATCTAAGGCCGGATCAATGTCTTTAGCTAAAAGATTGTGGATCCAGTCCAGTAAAGGAGTGACTGAGGTCCAGTGGGTACTACAAGCAGCTAGTTAAAAAATACAAAGACTTATTTCTTAAAACAACACAGACAACATAAACATATGCTTCTGCAGACCCGCATACACACAGATTTTCTTTGGTACAAACATTCTCAGTGAAAGTGTCTGGAGCTAATTTACTGATTACGCTGCTAGCTTGAAACATGTCAGTTAAATCAATAAATCCATCATCATGGACTATTTTAAATTCAACTGTACTTGGCATTGTGAAAATAAAGAAATATTGACTCTAACATGCTGAGTAATGATCAGATTGCCACATTATCCCTGACAGTGAATGGTTTGAGGTTTCTTCAAAATCAGATGTCATTTCTGAATGTGGCAGGTGAACTAGAGACCTGGGAATTCCCGCGGGTCCCGCAGGACTCGCCACAAATCTCACGGGAGTGGGTGGGATTCACACAGCCTCGGGCAGGAGCGGGCAGTCAGACCAAAACACATCGGGTCCCACCTTCCACACATGTCCCGATTGATAGCATGTGAGACCGAGAGAAGCAGATGGTGAGTGGTATAGAGTAGAGCTGGGTATTGATTCAAATTTCAAGAATCGATTCGATTCTGATTCTCAAGAATCGATGATCACGATTCGATCCAATCTGTTCTGATCTGATATCGATTTTGGTTAGTGTTATTACCACAGTTTTTTAGCTATTACCTGATATGCTTTGTAGTTATGCAACATATTAATACTAGTATTATATTGACATTCAACTGCAATTTAATTAAGTATTTGTAGTTAAAGATGGCTGTAAGGACAACCCCCCTCCTAGACTGTTTTTTCAAACATGCTGTGGGGCAGGAATAAGGTTAAACTTTTTAAATGTCCTGATGAAATCTTTTTGAGTCGCTCTAAATATTCTTTAAGTTCAGATCTCAGATAACGTGTTAATGTAAATAAAACTTTCAAAGAATATTGGATCTATTTAAACTCTCAAATTGCTGTCTGATTTTCAGCTGGTTGGCGTGTTTACCGATGCGTGCACTCCGTCCTCTGACGGAAACCTTTCTGTGCGCATGTGTCTCTGTGAGTATGTGTGTGTGTTGACTGCCATGGACACAGAGAGCAGGCGCAGCTATGACATGCCGTCATGTAAACCAGATAAATAGCATCTGGCTGTTTTGTGTTTGATAAAAGGAAGTGTAAACCTGTTCATGAAATGTGACTTTAAATGAGCATATTGGATTTAATTTAAACTATGTGCATGGTGACATTGCTTCCTTTTGAACTTGAAAGTGACCATTAGCATTAGCGTTAGCTGCTAATGTAAGCAGTAATATTTTGCAAAAGACTTTAAAAGTGAATGTAATCCACACTGGTGAATGAAAACATCTGAACTTGACATTATCTCGGTAAGAAAAGCAGACTTTGGACAGAGGCAACACAGAAAACCAGTTGTATATGTATGTATGCTAAGATGTTGCCGAACCTCAGTAAGTCACACGAGAGTAGGGTCACGCTACCAGAAATGAGGACATATAAAACATTGATCTCCAGTTTTATGAATCAAAAATTTCATTTCAATCAATTAAAAATTGGTGAATCAATTTTTTTTAACCCAGCCCTAGGATAAAGGAGCTGGACGACAAGGTTAAGTCGGTTTAAAGTAAAGTAAGAGACGGAACAGGCAAAGTACAGTAAAAGTGGGAAGAGAGACATTTGGAGTCACTTTGTTGAGGACGTAAATGGCAAAAACCTTCTTTTTACTGTTACTAGTAGCGCAGGTCACATGACCCAGGGTGGCCTGCGTGTGGGTTGTCAATCGAAGCCTCACTCATTGCACTGCACTCTGGAAAAATTCCTCATAAATTGTAATAGGAAGCTTGTCTTCAGAATTTGCAATGAAATCTTCTGACTTGTTGGGACCTGTCGGGACCTGTTTGGACCCATCGGGCGGTCAGCTGTAATTACAATGTCTTGAAGTCCCGTGGGTGTGCAGGGAGGTTTGGGGAGCGGGCAGGATGCGATTGAAAATCCTGTCCCATGTAGGACTCTACTCTGACAATGTGTTTATTCAGAAGGATTATGGCAAACCAACTTGCACATACATGTGCATGTAGGAGAGACTGCTGTGTTAAGAGTAAAAATAACTAACCCTAACCATAAAAAAAAGAAGAAAAAAAAAAGAAAGAAAAGGGAAAAGAAAAAGGGATTTTTATGGCACTAAGATTACCTGGTTGAACAGCCGGCTCATAGACAGTGACTACAGCTCCTCCATTTATCTGATGCATGTTCAATTCCCAGTCTGGAGCCTTTTGCTGCTGTTTCCATTACAGTTTATCGCAAAATTAAAGCGAAAATTTTTAAAAAGTTCGATTGCGATTTGCTGGTGTTTCCATTGAATGTTGTTTAGCACATTAGCCGCTATTCTTGTAACATCTCATCTCGCGAAACTTCACTTTGAGGAGGATGGAGATAATTCTCTGTAAAACTCAGCATTTCGCTGCTGTTTGCTATGAAGGATGGCAGTTATATGTTTTCTTTGTTTGTTTGTAAAAATATTTCTGTGTCCTCCTGCGTCTAGTTGATTTTTACTTGAAATGAACTGGTCATGTGACCAGGACGTGTTAATGCAGAAAGTGTTTCCATTACACTTTTGCAATATAATTCTATATCGACATGTCTAAAAAACCACCTAACGATAGAGTAAAAAGTTTTTAACAATATTTGAGATTTATTTTTATTTTTTTTTCGAAACATAGATGTTTCAATTGCGAGCTTTTTATTGCGATATTTAGGTTTTGCGCAATTCTGGGGGGTAATGAAAACACATCTCGTGACATGATATGGGAAATCACTACAAACAACTTCACAAATTTCACCACATTAGTTTTGTTTAGCTTTGCAGGTGTAAAGGGAAACATCTAGCCTACATCAAGTGGAAATGCAGTGTGCTACTGAAATTGCCTTCTGTGACAGTTTTGCATTTTCATTCCTGAACTAAACTGTGTATTTGTTGCAATGAGCTACTTTTTGTGCTCTAAACATCACTGAATGATCTGTAAACATTCCTCTGGTAAAGTGTATGATGTAATGATGTTTCATAGTATAATAAAGACCTACCTTCTAGCGGGATATAAATGGCTGCAGATGCATGAAAGACACAAATGATGGCGATGAGCCTGGCAGCCAGTCCTGGACTTCTCTGTAACCTCATGGTTTCGCTGTAGGATGTTGGACGTTCAACAAATGAATCTTTTTTTCTGTGTCCTCAGTTCATCTCCCTGGTGGGCTGACAGTGCCGTACCTGTGAAAGCAACACAGATGGAGAAGGCCCCATGAATCCACCCACCTGCTGGCATACCCCAAACATAACAAATCCCTCGTGACTGGGAGTCTGACTGCTCTCAACCAGCCAGGCAGAACCATTCACATCTCATACTTTCTTTTGCGTCAGCAGGGACTCGACTCTGCTCTGGATCTGATTTTTGCTTTAACAAAGAAATATTCACGTGAAAGTCTCTCTTCATGTGTTTTTTCCTGGGGCTCTGAATGTTTTGTCTGTGGAGGTGACACACAAAGAACATTTTCAACACAACAATGAAAATAAATAAATAAATACAATGGCAAGCTTGTGGATTTATTCTGTTAGGGCAGACATTCAGCATTATTGCCCGTAACATAATTTATTCTAAAACCAAGCCAAGGTTGAAAGCTCCATCAAAACGACCATCAAAGTTAAGCAGATTTTAAGCTTTGATCCGTAGCTGTAGTTTCTGATAACAATAACTGAAAAACATGAAGAACTGCAGGCAAACATTTTATCTATTATTGCAGCAAACACAGCTGCCTTAGAGGGCTGAGACAAAAAGAGCATGCATACTTAGCAGTCAGACAGAGTAAGCTGTCTGCACTGGCTGTAGAATACAGAGCGCCACATCGTTTTCTACCTAACAGACCAAAGTCAGAGTCAAAATGAAAGAAGAGAGCGGAGCAACGTATGGGAATCGTAATGTCCGACGTGATGTTCCGTAAACCCTCTGGGATTTCTGTTCATCAGCCCCTTCTTACATCGTCTCTGACCCAGCTCAGCAGGTCACGCTGGAATAATTAGCTCAACAGCCAAAGTGGCCAGTAATAAGAAAATCAAGCGATAATAAGCGAACATCAGAGTTTTAAAGAAATGTGAACTGGTGAGGCCAATAGTCTACAGGGACTCGACGTTCATGTAAAACAGAAATGCTTTAACATGCAAGGAGCGCCACAAGGATAAAGTCCTGCAATTACACTTAACTAGTGTTGATAGAGAATCCAATTAGTTTCAAAGGAGGCGTGTGAATGTGTGTGTGTTGTTAATCCTTAAAACCCAGAGACATTTTTTTCCGGACGGCCTCGGTTGTCAGACTATGAGGCAAAAATAATGTACAAAAATGAATGTATAAATAGATATACACCCACAAAGGCCAATCAAAGCAAGAAAACATCATTT
>JBAMHW010000003.1:1676827-1691913 GCA_037177495.1 Rhadinocentrus ornatus | reverse complement strand
TGGGATAGGCTCCAGCTCACCCCGCGACCCCTAATGGGAACAAGCGGTACAGAAAATGACTGACTGACTGACTGACCCTAGTGCTTTTCGGGTCGTAAACTATTTTATCCGACACTGCTTTTGATTAAGGTAGAGTGAAAATGATAAATAAATAAATCTAGACACTAGGGTTGTCACGATACTAAAATTTTAAACTCGATATAGATACTAAAAATGATGCTCGATACTCGATACTATTTTTGATACTAAAGAGGGGGAAAAAATTTATACTTTTAATCAAAGCACCACAAAAATCACACAATCCAAACAACCAAAATAGATTTAAAAATATATAGAGAGAAAAGACATTAACAGTGTAATATTTTAAAGCTATTAATTTGTGCAGAGTAGGGTTGTCTGATACTAAAATTTCAAACTTGATACCGATTCTAAGGAGGGTGCTCGATAATAGCCTACTAATTTCGATAATATAGAGAAGTAAAAAATTATTATTCCATTAATCAAAGTCAATACACTACAAAAATAACAACACAATATAAGCAATACAACAAACATATATTAATAAATATAAGAAAATACATTAACAGCTTAAAGTAAATGCATCATTTCAAAGCTCCGTTTCTCACTGTGGTGCAAAAAATACAAACAAAAAAAATCCTTTCAACCACTAGTTAGTGTACCTATTTACATAAGTGCCCTTTTCTTTACAATGCTTGAGTTGAGATCAAGTAAATAGAACGAACAAACTAGTTTAAACTATCTACTAAACTAGATTAATTAAAAACATAAAAAGATTAGCTTTTTAAATGTTTTTTTGTAAACATTCTGCATTAAAAGACATTAATATCTGTCTGTAAGCCAGGGTTTGATCAGCCAGTAGCAGCTTTGTGCAATTCATTTTAGCAGTCAGTGCTTCTGTGCCAGGGGCAAGGCATATGTCCCTGTGTCCACTCAGAGACATGAACACGATGACACATTTTTCTCCAATAAGTCCTAAAAACCTGGAAAACCACCACTTGTTGTCTTGACACCCTGCCCACCAAGGTTTTTAAGATTTCACGATGCATGCTCTTGGATATCTCACAGATTGTAAACACGTCTCTGCTTTCAGGTGTCTTCCTTCAGACCCTAAAAACAGCTGTCATCAAACCACTACTGAAAAAGAAAACCTAGTCATTTGTCACTTATGAACAGCTACAAGCCGATTTCAAACCTCCCCATTCTTAGTTAGATTATAGAAAAATTTCAACAGCTACACAACTTTCTGATACCAAATAACTGTTTGGATGTCTGCCAGTCAGGTTTTCAGCCACACCACAGCATTGGGACTGCTCTAGTTAAGGTCTTTAATGACATCCGCTTAGGCACAGATAGCAGAAACATTTCAGTCCTGGTACTGCTAGATCTCAGTGCTGCATTTGACATGGTCAACCATAACACTAGACCAGCTGAAAAACTGTGCAGGACTTTCTGGCACTGCAATTAATTGGGTTGAGTCCTATTTAAAAGACAGGGACTACTTTAATATCGATATATATCACAATATATTTTTATTCTATAACGATAATATGAATTTTTTAACAAATTTCCGATATTTCGATATGCATACAGTATAAGATTACAGCGTTTCACTGACTGGCGTTTGAGCTAGTTTAATTTCAACTCAAATGTTTCATTCAAGCCGAACAGAAAGAGCAGCAACAATTTGGCTACGTAAGTGATGACGTACACCACAGACACGGGGGCTGACCAATGAGCCTAACCAAACCCAGCAGAAGGTGGCTGTGCTCAGATCCCTCAGATCATCGGGGTCAGGTTACGTACCTTTTTTACACCAAGGGAAACAGAGTCAGTAACAAAATGGGGGCTCATCAGGGAGCTTTTCCCATGATTTTAGTGAGTTTGTGTGGTAATGTGTAGGTGATTGTTGTTCTGAATGGAAATTAAGATGGCTTCATCCTTTGATTTGGAATGATTTCTTTCGGCACCTTCCAGTGGGGATCGTGACCATTTCTGCAAAGCAGATCTTATGCTGCTTGCGAGTCATTAGTCTCTTGTGGTCCCAAAGTAGGCAACCAAAAGCCATATCAGGGCTTTGTTAGTTGAACAGTTAGAAACCGCAGCTGTGTGTGAGGGTGTTCTGGCTAGGAGCGACCCCGATAATAGAGAGGAGAACTCTCTCCTTCAGACTCCCAGCCCAGAAAGTGGCTGAGGAGGGACCACTCTCCATGAACTCATGATGAAGGACCTTCATGACCCTGCATGAACTCCTGCCAACAGCAAGGAGAATACACTGGATAGAACCTGAAGTGACCCTGCAGAGCCTTATGTAGCAAAACACAGGTCTACAGCTGGATGCTCATGTCTCTAGATGGCATGGGATGTATATGAGCATTTATTATCTCATTCATTTGGGAAACTAGACAACAAACAGCCTGAGAGGCTTGCAACACATCCCATCAGTAATTTTTATGTAAGCACTCTGCTTTTATTTCACAAACAAAAGATCATGAAGGCCTTTTCAAGCCTCTAATTAGCTGTTCTTTTGTGTGTCTGAGTGGTTTGTCTCTAAAATATAAAGCTCAGCTTATAATATTCAAGCTGAATCGTAAACTGTACAAGATCTTCTGAAACATGTTGGTAAAATGGCTTTTTCTTTCTGGATTCTGAATTTGAATTATAGTCTGTAGGTTAATTTAGAAGTTGAATTGATCAACAGATAATGTCATATGACAGCGCAATAAATCCTGTCTGCTTAAACATCATACAGATGGACTCACTGTGTGTTCAGGCAAAAGAAATTTTTTTTTTAAAAGGACCCTGCACCTGTCCACATCACAGCTTACAGGGGTTTTTGATTTTTTTTTCCTCCCTCTGATCCGTTCACTTTGAAGTCCCACAGGAGTGCCAGTTGCTCAGGACAATAATCACATTAGTGTGTGAGCCCTACTGAGTAGCCGGCTGAGAGATGAATTCATAAGTTGGACTGTGGAGACAGGGGTATTATTTTGTGGGAACTAACACAGTATTCTCCTCTCCACATTCATAGACTTTCCTCTGACTGATGCTGGCAATTTCCCCAGACAAAACTGTGCCACAGCTAGACATGATCGATGGTTCTTATATCCCCAATCCTTACCTCCATCAGACCACAAAGCAATTTATTTCTGCAAACTACCAAGAATTTCTGAGGACCCTACAGAGGCACAAAACCCACATCTTTACAGAAACATCTCTGCTGCTTTGTCTATATTGTAATATATTGTCCCTTTAGATGTCTCATAAACATATAGTCAACGTGATCATTTCAGACTGTGAAATGAAAGGTTCCTGAGAGGTTGAAATTTAACGTTTGAATTTCTTGTTGTATGCAGTAGCGAAACATCTGGACAGTGTAACTCTGGGTAAGCTGTTTGACACAGCTGTCAGATATGTGGCCCAGTTCTTTCACCTTAACAGGGTCCAGCTGAGGTTGTGTTCAGTCAAAAGGAAAGAAACAAGCCCAAAAACCCTCAGACGAGACTTTCATACATGGCGTGGCAGAATCCCAGCCATCGCGACTTAAATTCCCACCATACAAGTCATTAAAAGTCTGTCAGCCATCAGAATTTTTGACTACTATTTGGATTACATGCTGCTAGGGTTAAATTTTCTTTCTTGCTCACTGCACACCAAATAATCTTGGACATGACAGGAAAGTCAGAAGTCGTGCTTCATATTTCCTCCTCTCATCTTGTCTGCAAAGAAACACTCTGTCCATTTCTGTCCAGTGTCATTACAACCTGCCTTTAACACAGCTGCCAAAACAAGATGCTACAAAGAACAACAGAGTTTCGGAATAGCTGAATGGCTCAAAAACCAAGACTAATTAGGAAGTCCACACTGATGCTCCTGGAGATCAGTTTACAAATCGTGTATGAAACGAATTCTTAACAGTTTAATGTAAATTTGCTTTGGCACAAAGCTGAGCATGTGGATATGGAGTCCGTATTTATTTGGTCATTGCCGTGGAAGTCATATTGTCATCGTGTTTATTAATATATATATATATTAATAAACACTATTAAAATTAATTAAGTTACATTCCAGAATTTAATAATTAAATGCATGAATTTATGATTTAAAAACAAAGAACTATCCCAAAATACGCTGCAACAGCAGATCTGAGATCTGCACACTGCGTCAGGTACTTACAAGACCTTACTTTGTTCTCTGCTCTGGTTCCCATGAGAGGAGTAACAATTCCTTTCCCGGTAATAAAATCCAGAATAAAATTAAATTGTTCTATTTCCGTAAAGATGGACATTCCTAGCCTGCCCTATGTTGTGCCTCACAAACTGGAGACTGAGACAAACAGAGAACTGTAGTCACATATGTTACCAAAGCCTCTAGCTTGGCAAAGAAGCTCATTAAGCTACTGACAATCATTCCCACAAAGCCCAATCTAAAGGCTATTCACCGAGCATGCACAAAGCAGAGTGGAGGAATGAAAGTTCCACATTGTCCCACTGCCTTAAGCATCATAACCATGTTTGATGCACCTGTAGGCTCATTGAAAAGTGTTGATTTGCAATGATCAGCTGGGGTAAAAAATGAGCAGTGTGCTGGGAGGGAGCAGAATCCCTGCTGGGTGAAAATCTGTTGAGTTTTGCTCCTGCTGGAAGCTTGCTCTGTCAGCCAGTTACAATCTGCTTAATTGCTAATGCTGCTGAAGACTGTATTACATCAAACTGCTTAAGACTGCTGTCCGGCATTAGTCCGGCATTGTTGGGGTTTTTTATTTCATCTCCTGACTGTAAGCAGATATCACAATGAAAAATCTTTTTTTAAAGTTTCAGTCTGGACTTGAGTTAATCTGATTGTTCCATGCCAGGAACAGGAACCTCAATCCACGTACAGATGGAGATGAGAGGAGGCTGCATCAAGTGTCTGTGTAAAGCCCAACGTGCAGGGTGTTGAGACGGTTGATAAAAGCTTTCAAACAGTCTGAGGAAAGAGGGGAAAAAAAGGCCAATTCTCTCCCACGACACACATGAGCGGGAGGGAGGAAGCAACCCCCAGTCTGGATGATGTATGATGTGGACCCTAGACAGAGGCTTGGGTTTTAAAGGGGAGAAAGGCAGAAAATGAAAGGAGGGAGGAGGGTCATGCTTGAATTATGCTGATGTGGGTCGTAACATTGGTGAAAAAAAACAACCAAAGGCAGGGCTGCTTGGACTCAACGTACAGCCAGAAATGACGAGGTTGTTATCATGCAGGGCCCACAAATGCTGACACTCATAATAAGGTTGTATACCTTTAAAGGGCTGGTCAGCATGCATTTTGTAATTCAGAGCTTTGTAAAGGACATTTAAATATCACCTTTTGTGGGATTTCAGCAATTCTAAACCCATCTAATTGCCTTTTCTGCTACTGAATCTATTACTTTGGCAGAACATAAAGATTCATCTGTACAATGGACTGAAACTGACTTTCAGTTTTATCTATCCCACTCATCTTGATGATTTCATTTAGCAAATTGGGTTTAAAAAGCAGACAAGCACAATAAAGGAAATAATGATACTGGCTCAGATTCTTGTAGAGAGTCGAGCGGTGGGTAGCACCAGTGGTCGGGGGTGGGGGGCTGGGGGTCTTTTTCATAATGAACGCAGTCAGCCAAAGTCAGTAACTGAGAACACTCACACGCCTCTGCAGCTCCAGCGCCAGATCCTCTGAGCCCATAAGCACTCTTTGAGCTACAACAGGATGAAGCCTGCATTATAGCCACACAAACAGAAGGAAGCCTTATGAACTTTGCACAAATGCTTAGTGCTCCGGGGCTGGACAGCTCTGGAAGCTGGGTGTGATGGGTAGGTACCAGGGCGAGCTGCCAGTTCCGAAAAGCTCAGTGTTCATGAGCTCAGGCCAGACAAACCTGACATTGTCCTGGGCACTGCCCCGGGGGAAAGCCTCTTCCTCTTTCTGTCCGCCACGGCGGCTCATTCACATTTTCAGCCCTGCTGATTCACTCATTTGAACATGACTTCTACAGGCAAGAACACAAACATTTATCCACACTTTGAACCAACTGTTAAAACACTGTAAAAGCAATAAACTCTCATAATCTAACTAGTATATTTAATGCCACCACTGTGTTTCATTGCGCCAGATGACCTCATAGAAATGGATTCAATTTAAAATAAGATAAGCCGTTGTTGTTGCAGAAAATATTTATAGCAACCTTAAATCAACACAAACCTCTTATCTCCTTTAAAGCAGCAATCCCTTAACATTATCTGAATGCTACAAGATGATGGTCTGCAGCGTGCAATTCTTATAATGCTCTCTTGACCAGTTGGGTAACAGAAGTCTGCAAAAAACACCCTACATGTTGGAAACTAAAGCCAGGTTGTTCACTCACTGCTCTGCAAACAGAGAAAGGAAACTGCAGGTGATTATACTGGAGTTCATGGCCCCATTAAAACCTCCAAAGTTACCATGTGTTTCTAAAGCTCTCATGTGATAACTAAAAACTCTCCTTCAACCTGCCAGGATAAGATAAATGTTCTAGCTTTGATGGGAGTTTTAAAAATCAGTTGAGGCAGAGCCATCAATTTTCCTGAAGGACATCCAGGGTGCTGAGAAAGCACCAAGACTGATTTACGCTTTCCTCATTTTGGCAAATATGCTGGATTCGCACAGAGTGAGGCTTTTAATTGAACTTTGGGCTCACAGCCCACTTCAACCAAAAGTCGTCTGTTAGTCAGTCTGTCAAAAACGGTCAATAAGCTTCTAACCTGGCACTCGCAGATAGAAGCAGACCAACCTGCCTTGAGCTGATACAAACAGCTTTATTCTACATACATCAATATGACAACCAATGTTACTCTCTTTATATGGTTTTCCTATGAGTTGCCATGGTAACAGGTACAGTATCTTCATACTTATCGCTTAGGCATTGAAAGTTTCTCTGGGTTGATGCATTGTGGATCTGCTTACTGCAGCAGGCTACATGAGCATGTTTCCGTGTTTATCTCAGGGCACGGTTTACAATCACAAACAAAGCGTTGAATTCGGCAGGAGATGACGGTGGCTGTTTGTGACCGGTGACTGCAAATGATAAACAGATGTGAAATTCCAGCAATTAAATTACCCACATTTATGCGCAATTCTCAATTATCTCTGACAATTTAATAGTCTCCTCAATTACTGCCAGATGCATTTAGACAGCTGTGTTTTCAACACAACACAAAAACACAGATCAAACACATTTCTAAGGCCAGGTACACGTATTAAGTCTACCTCGGCTATTCTAAATGTTTAGTGGAGTGCTGTAGGTTATGAAGCGCCTGCAAAGTGTTAAGTGGTTTAAGGATTTTAAGTTAAGTAAAAAAGTATGCTGATAGAAGAATGGGGAGGCAGAGCTGACAGTAGTCGTGTGAGGACAGGAGAGAAGCTGGGGCAGACTGTTATTCAGCTCTCTCAGCCAGACCGCCGGCCATCAGAGCATCACAGATGGTGCACTCAGCAATCATGGCAGCAAAGGGGGGATCTCTACTCCTGATTAGCACACCTACTGAACACAATGTGCACAACACCGTCTGCTCTATCTCTAGCTGCATAACACCTACAGCCAGTAAGAAAACAAATTCAACATGCGCTGAATGCTATCTATGTAACAAACTGTGTATTATTTTAAATATGTTTAATTAGAACCATTAATATTTACAGGAGAAGGAGAAAATGTCATTGAAGACGCAGTAAACAGGGTTCCTCAATTCTTAACCTTTAAACTCTAACGTAAAGGAGAATTGTTTTAGCAAAGTCAAAGAGGAAAAAGCAAGACCAAGGTTTAAAGTTTATCTCATCTACTGTAGACAACTTTAGATGAAATGTCAACCAAGAGCTCAATTTTATCATGTCTCTGCCCTAAAGAATCAATAAGCTATTTCCCTCAGGTCACTTTTACCAATGGGAAAGGCCTCTACTCCACAACTATTAGGAGTGTGTACACAGCTGACAGAGAATACAGAAGCAAACATCAGCTTGAAAATGAATTCATTAAGATAAACGCGGTGTCTCTCAGTGAACTGTGTAGGCATGGTAACCAGGCTTGGCTCTGTTGTGAGACACACTCTGGACACACAGCCAAATAGATGGAGGAATCAGCATGCACACTGGCACACACACACACAATGCTCTCAAACATGCAATCACATAGGCTGAGACCTGCTCACACAAGTGTGCAGGCAATCCTGAATCAAACCCTCCTTCGCAGAGGTGGTTCAGCTGTAATTTAATGGAAAGGTCCTGAAGGCAGGAAGCTAAATGAGAAGAATCATCTTCATCAACAGCACCACAACTCACAGAGGAAAAACATTCATCAGGAAACACAACGCACAAGCAATGTCTTCTCTTCAATATTATTATGCCAACAAGTAGGATTAATTATTTCCAGAAAACAGGCTTTTTTCCACCAACAGTGCTTTGACAAGGAGAGGCAGTTAAGTCACACACCCACTAAAATAACAACCAAAGACCTAATAACCATTTAAGGAGTGTCCCGCTGGCCACCTCACCTCAGAGTCAGACCTTTAGGAGCACTGAGGCAGATCAGCCGTCGCGCTTTATGGATAATCCGGAGGTGGAAAATGATGGTAGGCTCCGTCTCACTAGGACGCACACATGATGAGGAGGAAAGACCAATATTTGAGACGTATTGAAGTATTGAATTACCAAGCTCAATGTTATTTATACAGAGACCAACATTCAAACACAACTGTCAGCCACCAGTCCAGAGCTTCTCTCTCCTACTCTCATCAACAGACTTCACAAATTAGGACTCTGTTATTCATCTCATGATATCATGTTAATCTGAAACGACATGATTGTATCATTTGATCAGCAAATAATTCAGATGCCAGTTTAACATGAATATAACATGTTAACATCAATATTTGCTGCAGCAGTAAAAACAAGAAGTGGTCAACAGCAGGGTCACCTGATGTGATTAAATCAACATTAAAAAGGAAAAAGTCAACTCAGCATAGACACATAAGAGACTGTCCAACCTTAAGAAGGGTTCCCAAACTTTTCCATGCAGCAGCCCACCTGTGGAGGTATGTGTGGTCCAGCAGGACCCACCAACTTTTTCAAACAGTTAAAAAAAGGGCCCAAGTATAAAATACTGCAGTCACATAATTTACTACCAGATAAGTCACTGATGAAATCACAAAGTTTCCTCGGTAGCGTTTAACCCGAAGTAATAAAATGCTTCTCATTGGCCTAGTTTACAGCTGTTTCTGAGCTGGAGTGGGACAGATCTGGACAGTAGCCTACGTGTACAGACTAGTTGAGCTAAGCAGCTTCAGTATTGAAATATCCACCTGTCATTTTAACACAGCACATAAAATTAACTATTATTTTATTTGTGATACTGAGAAATCCCATATCGGACCCCCAGTATGTCCTAGGTTGAAATAACCAGTAGCTCTTATGTTTGGGCTGATGGGAGATATAACAGTACATCAACAAACCACAGAACATTACCAAGAGAATGAGGTTTTGACAACAAATAGTACCAAGACAGTTATTACAGAGTAGTTCCAGGGTCATTATTACAGCTACATAGAGAATCTGAACTAGTGCTCATCATAAATAAAATAAAATAAATACAAGTTTTCAGCTTGTAACACATCAGCCATCTCTCCTCCATCACTCATTCATTAAACAGTGAATTCACGTGATGTTGCTGCTGATGGCTTGAAAATATCAGAAATTTTCTGACACTTGCCTCCTCACCTGTCTTCCTCCTTTTAGCCATTTCGCCACCCCATGTCTCTGCATCTCAGCTGTTCCACTTCCACTTTGCATAATGATTTTGTCTGTGCACACTTCAGTGCATGACTGACCAATAAGCCACACCCATGTAGTGCACCCTGATGTTTTTTCTTTTTTTGTTTTGTTTTGTTGTGTGTTGACAAGCAGGCCAGTCAGGCCAAATTTGAGTCCAGGTCATTGGGAATTGTCCCACTTCTCCCACGGGCCAGTTTGGGCCTGTGAAGCTGTGTACCATACTTCTCAGCTCTCTTTACTTTAGTCCATGAGTAGCAGTGGTGGGAAAGCCGTACCCCAGTTATTCTCAGAGCTTTTTGAGAGCCAATTAGCCAGCATTAGGTGTAGTAGCCCAAAGGCACAGTTCTACCAAGTACACCAGGTACTACCATGCATGTGCAAAAATCCCCTTTGGCTTTTCTTGATGGGCTGGATTTCTCAGTTTATTTTTACATGATTTATACAACATATGTTCCATAATATAAACTCCAGCATACTTGAGACTCAGGGCAGTAATGACTTCTAAAACTTAAAATCAATATAAATTATTCACTGTGCCTGGAGGGACTTGTTCAGGAAGTGCAAGAACCTGATATTTTCCTCAAACAAATGCAGCACAGGTAGCTTAATAAATTAACACACCAGAGAAATATATGACTTTTCATAAAGCAGCACCTGGTGAGCTGGAGAAAAAAAAACAGAAAGTTTCTTTATTAGTTAGAATGGCAGGTTTGCAACCTTATGCTATCAATAATACGCACCTATGTTAAAACACAATAATACCACGGTGGGGCTAACTATCAGCTGGAAATGTAACCACAGGACAATGAGTTTACATGATGTCTCCTTAACCTCAAACCGCAATGACAGATGTGGAGGATCTTACCAGATCAGGAGCTTAAAACTCTGCTACTTGAAAGGTAGCATGAACAATTGAAACAAAGCTCCATTTCAAACTGTAACACGAGGCACACCCTGAAAGTTATCTTTTCACAACTTGAAAGGACATGATGCCCCCCCATCGTTTTAAAAACAGTGAAAGGGACTTTAGGAGTCAGTGCCTTTGTCAGGCTAACATCAAAAGTTCTGCCTGCAGACAGAGCATCGCTTTGCGTTTCTGTGAGTGGGTGGTGGTCTGCTGTCTTTGCCACTTAAGAAGCACATAGGAGAACATGATGTTGTGTTTTTCCCCCCACCAAAGCATTTATCATCACTTGGCTGCTGTGGTGAAAATCCGACTCATGTTAAGTTCAATGATTATTTCTAACTAAATTTCATCTTGAATTCAAAACACTAAAACTGGTTCCAGTATAGCTGACATGTACGTTGACAGCAAGTATATCCCAGCCCTTACTCTTCTCACTGAGCTGCGGGTGCTGCCGCAAGCGCCCCATTTTTCTCCTTCTGTAGTATTGAAAATAGTATCGAGTATCAAGCACTATCCATACTAACAATATGGAGTTTGAAATTTGAGTATCGTGACAACTCTAGCTTCTGTAGGATAGGACCGGTAGGAGAGTGGAGCATGTTATAACTACAGAAGCCCAAAGAGAGCATTTGCGGTGCATATTAAAAGAGAGAAAAATTCATATTAAAATAAATCATTATATAAGTTCAAATTAATGACTTGGTACTATTTACTTCATTGTATCTGCATGATCCAGCCCCATGTGACCCTGAAAAAAATAACACTAGTACAAAAAAACAAAACAAAAAAAAATTAAGGAATTTGATTATTACAAAATTTAACCCTTTTGATTTTTTCATTAGCAACACACAAGGCCAGCTTTTTCACAAACATTTGCAGTTTGTGTCATAGTTCTAAAACCAAATTACACGCTCACTGGGGAGCAGCTTACTGTAGGCCAATCAATACTATGTGTGTCATGTGTGCTGACCTTGCCTGCACTCACAACTCAAACATTCACGTTTCCCTTTTGGTCCCCACCATTTTTTTTTAAATCACAGGTCATTTAGAGAATTCAGAGCATGCAGAACATTTGATCTACACAGCTCTATAAAAGCCATGCAGAACATGTGTTCAGTTTTCACTGCTGCATGCTGTGTAAAAGTTCAAGCTGTGGGAGGCAGGAAAGGTAACGGCAGTAAAAGGGCTTCATGGCACAATAGCAAAGGAGTTCATTCAGGTTTCAATAGGGAACAAGTGGTTCTAACCAAGGGGGATCGGCTTTCTCTGGTTATGAGTGTACGTTAAAGTGCTGATGGAGCGGCATCGTTTTGCTGCTATGCTGCGGTCGGCGCTGAGTGGAATCAAATCCAATTTGCTTAATGATAAAATCGAACCTACAACAGGACAGGGTGAGGGGAGGAAATGAAGACAAAAATCATTAGTGTCGGCATGCCATCTATCTATATACCATAGCCATAACATTGCATGCGGCAACAAAAAAGAAAATAATACAATAAAGATTTGTTTTGTGGTTTGGAGTCTTGGTAACAAGTAGGCATCCAGCCAATCTCCCACTAGCTAAATAATCAGGTTAACTGCTGACTGAACGCACAGGGTTCGACAGGCAAGCAGAACAAAAGTGAAGGGCTCTTACAGACGGAAAAGTACCAGAGACCTCTGTCTCAATTCTTTGATGCTTTTAATAAAATAAAAACATCACAAGTGGTGTCAGTGACTAATTGGTGCAGAATTGGTGTATGCTCAAGCAGCAAGAGAAAAGAAGTGTGGGACAATGTCAACAAAAGATATTCAGCAAAAAGATGAATCACTAACTAAGCAAGAACAATTATTTCTTATTATTATTCATCACACAATAGCAGTCCTTTTTATTCCTGACAGGATGCACAGATATTTGATTGAACAAAGGAGCTTTTCAGCATGTTGGGAAACATACTGACTCACATCCTCAATTTCAAACTTGTCACTTTATGTCTTAGAAAACAACCAGAAGGACTCATTTTCCTTCAAAACAAAAAAACAGCCCGGCTATCACCACAGACACACCAAAACAAAACCTCTCTCCATACTGATGTTTAAATTAGGTCTTACATCCTCTGGAAATGACATAGTTAAGTGTCACTCTGTTAACCAGGTATTGCACAATTCCTTTAACAGCACTGTTCATCATGGAAGTCCGATCCAAACATCGATATTACCACTGGGAGTGTAGTCTTCCATGTTTCTACCTTCCTATCTCAGCAGCTCAATAATGTTGATCCAGTGTTTGGAGGGAGGGGGGGTAAACAGCTGCATGCTTAGGATCATGGAGTATCTTTACTAAAGATATGAGGAAGTTGGATGAGTGTCTGGTGAAGTGTTGGACCTGTTCCACAGCTAGACTGGAATGTCACCAGAGAAATATCTTTTGAGCCTCTGACGTAATATCAATTCATAAATGGCCTGGAGGTTGGAGCCAGGGTCTGCAGTCAGCCTTCAAACCCACATATAGATAAAGAGTAATTACTTTCCCAGGTAATCACTAAATCCAGTTTGCCCTTCATTTACTACCCTGCCGAAAGCTTCTACAATCTACAAACTTATATTGACATAATTTATAGGTGGAGGTACACGACAGCTGTAATTCCATATACCTCGATCTAATCCCAAGGCAACACAAGTGTGTTATCAATCATTTAACAGCCTCATTTTTCTTTAACTTCTAACCAGTAAACAAACTCCGTGATGACAAAATTATGTGCTGTTACAGTACCAAACCACACAATATTTCATTTCAAACGTCAGGGCCCGTGCACTGCTCTAAACTGAAGCTTCACTGACTTCAAGGAAAAACTTCTCTGATCAGTGTGACATGTTTGATTGCACTTTTCATGTGGAAAATGGGAGATTCAGAAATCCTCTTCCCCGGGAAACCAGTTGTCTTGTTGTCATATTTCTCATGTTCTGCAATGTGTCCGGCTTTTTTCATGCAGTCCCCAGCCACAGCTACCATTAGGGTTGGACAATGCCATGTCGTGACATGGGAACCCTTATAAACGTGTTAAGAGCTGGAGGCATTAGCATTTTGGACGCTTCTGAATAGAGGCACTTGTTCCTCTTCCTGTGCCTCCCTGAAAGACTCTATTAAAGGGAGGTTTAGGAATTGCTCTGTTTTGGACATGGTGAAGTTGGAAGAGTATGGAGAAAACATTTGATGGGATATTTTCACGAGAAAGATTTTGTTTTGATTTTTTCAGCAATTACGCAACACACCACTTTCCACTGACTAAATATAAAAATAATCAATAATAGAAATATATATAAAGAACTTTATTAGTGGAAAATTATCAACATTTTTGGGATCAAATTTTGAGTATAAATGGGAGCCTAAAATTATCTTTATAGCATTTCATGCCCACCCTCTTCCCCCATATTTTCTATTTATTTCTACTTCTTATTTCAAATATAGCCAACATCCAACAAACTACAAAACCCTCACATTTACACTTCAAATGGCATCCCATCTTTATTTACATACCTACAAATGTAAGCTGTCACAAAAAAAACAAGTATCTAATGCATGAAAAGGGTTGTATTTATGAAGCTGGTAACAGGCCGAGCAGAATTTTCTCTGACGCTGGCTCCATTAACGAAGGCTCCTGATTGATCTCCGATTCCACCTTATGTTGTGGTCACAGCAGGATCTGTGGTCAGTGTTAGGCAGACTCTTCGCTGTTTGCCATCCTAGCTTTCATCTTCAGGCTTTCAACAGTTTATGTGTTACATGACTACCTCATCCATAATGCATTTTCCTCAGCTGTGCTGGATGATGAACAATAGCCGGCGTGCTACATCTTAGCTTGCGCACCTCTCAACAGACAGCTCTGATTCTCTATTCCCACTTCTCTGTGGTAACTGAATGCACAGCTGCTAATCCAGAACTGAAAATAAGATTGATATAAGTACAGCTTACCAAGATATAGTAAACTAGCTTACATTGCAACTAAAAATCCCATTGATAAAATAAAGTTTTAATTAAATTATATGTTCATAGAAGGCATACATTTTGTATTATTTTGATGCTATAAAGAAATTTAAGCATAATTAAAAATCATCCATGCATTTTCTGCCGCTTATCCAGAGTCGGGTCGCGGGGGCAGCCACCTAAGCAGGGAAACCCAAACTTCCCTATCCCCAGCCACATTCACCAGCTCATCCGGAGGATCCCGAGGCGTTCCCAGGCCAGAGAGATGTAGTCTGTCCTGTGTCCAGTCCTTCTCCGGGACCTATTTCCGGTGGGACATGCCTGGAACACCTCACCAGGGAGGCGTCCAGGAGGCATCCTGACCAGATGCCCGAGCCACCT
>JBAMHW010000003.1:1495774-1512480 GCA_037177495.1 Rhadinocentrus ornatus | reverse complement strand
CTTTTAAAGGCATTTATAGCATAAAGTGTGGTGACATGCAAACACGTATGTGGACTTGGACGGATTGTCCTGAAAAATAAAGTATATAAACCAAGGGTAGTGCTTAGTGCGCACTACGCACTACTTTCCAGTGCACTCACGTAAGTGCGCGGTTTGAGACACACTCAATATGTTTGAGCTGCAGAATGGTGTGGTGGTTAGCGCCGCAGCCTCACAGCAAGAAGGTCGCTAGTTTGAGCTTCGGGGAGGTTCAAACCTGCGGGGTGGTGGCCTTTCTGTGTTTGTATGTTAACCCTAGATGCTCTAGTCCCTACTAAAACCCTAACTACACCTGACTAGGCTGCATGAATAGTTGTCATTCTACACAGTCAGATTAAATTTTTTTCTATTCTTAGTAATTTATTTTTTAAAATATGTAATTTAATTGCCAGTGCCTTTGAGGGCTTAGTTCACTTTCTCTTTATGGGAATGATATGCTGCACTCGAATCTTGCATGAATACTCATTGAATTCTTGTTTTTCAAACTTCTTTGCTGAAGCTTCACCTACTCAGCTGAGCAGAAAATGTTGAAAAAGAAAGAATATTCTCCCCTGCAGGGAGCTGAAGGGCCCTAGGGGGGAATATGTGCCTTATTAGATGGGTGGTGATATTCATAATATTTCAGTTTTGACAGCAAATCCGTTCTTAAGTTTCTGTGACAGCCACCCAGATTCCTGCCAAAAAACTATCAAATAGAATGGATTATTCCGTGTTCCATGTCTACAAATCAAACTGATTGGGAGCATGACACAGTTCCACTGGCAGTGGTTTGTGGGATGGCATGCTGCCAAGGCACAAAGGCCCCAAAAAGGCAGGGGCACATGAGATGGAAAAAGAGAAACATCTTCATAGGTCATGCTTGACATCCAAACTGATGCAGGTAAAGAAAGGCATCTGTAGCAGTCAATTGCAGTCTCGCTCCAGTGTGAAAACCCAGATGTTAATTGTGTTCTGCAGTGGAGTGAATCATACCAATTAGTGTCCTTGTGAGCCTTCCTTCCTGGTGAATTTCGATGAATGCCTCTATGAGAGTCGCTCTTACAGTACATCTGCAAATATCACTGTATCAACATCTGCAGAAAGGCCACATGTAATGACTGAGAGGCACTCAGCTACATGCCCTATTTATAATTCTCTCCAAGAGGCTTCTACTCTTCCTCACTATTCATAGATATAAACATGTAACTGAAAGCATTTTGGTTTTCTGACATATTCTATAATTCCTTGTACCATTAACACTTTTCATTAACATATGACAAGGCTATGGACTTCTGCTTCAGTTTACTTCTTTTCAGTCTTTACAGCCTGCCAGTAAAAATCTGGATTCCAGCCAAAGAATGGATAAGTAACGAATAAGGTGTTATCGGCAGCAACTAATCTATGTAAATAATTACGTTAATAATTTCTAATTTTCAATTAACATGTACATGGCATAACAAGGCCCATACATCCGTCATTTTTACTACATGACAGCGGGACATGATGGCATCTAGAGGAAGAATGGAAAAGAAGAGCCTGCTTACTCTATGGATGGATCTGAGAATAAAAAGAACATTGATGTAACAGCACATGGGCGTTGCCCCCATGGAGGATGATGGTGTTTTAACACCCAAACTTTTCACGTTGAAAGGGTTCCACACCAGCACTTTTTTTTTCCTGCACTGTGTACAAACGTGGCTGGTCTAGCGTCTCTTTGGTGTTCTCTGTGTCTACCCCTCTTCTACGTCTCCTTTTGTTTCCTCTCTTGTAACATTTGTTTATCGTTCAAGTGATAAGGAGGGAACTAGCGGTTAATGAATCACACCAGCACATACAGTATTTACCCCAAAGTATTGGTTTTGGCAGGACCATTCTTAAACACAGTAGCTGACAGGTGGTAGAATTTTATTTGGTGATCTACTGTCCTACTACAGTAGTACAATACTCCTTCCTGTGCCACCACTTTACCATGGTGGTGGAGATTGCGCATCCTGACGATCCTAGTAGCTAAGTTGTCGGGGGCTTTATGGTAGGGTCACCCATGGGAAACAGGTATCTAGTGGAAGGACCAGATGAAGCGTGGCTCAAAGTACCTCTATGACAATGACAAACAGGGCCCCCTTCTGGCGCCAGGCCTAAAGGTGGTGCATGGAGGCAAGCACTTGGTGGCTGGGCCTTTGCCCATAGGGCCCGGTCAGGCTCAGCTCAAAAGGGTGACATGGGCCCCCTGTCCAATGGGACCACGACCTGCAGGAGGGGCCAAAGGGGTTGGGTGCAGTGTGAGCTGGCCGGTGGCCAAAGGCAGGGACCCTGGCGGTCTGATCCTCGGCTGCAGAAGCTAGTTCTAGGGACGTGGAATGTCACCTCTCTGGCGGGGAAGGAGCCACAGCAGGTGCGCGAGATTGAGCTCGAGCTCTGGAACCACTGTCCTCGAGAGGGGAGGACGGATAACTGAACCTTGGATTGAGGAGGAGCAGTGTGATTTTCGTCCTGGTCGTGGAACAGTGAACCAGCTTTTCACTTTCTTTAGGGTCTTGGTGGGATGGGAGTTTGCTCAACCAGTCTACATGTGCTTTGTAGACTTCAAGAAGGGACTCCTGTGGGGGTACTCCGGGAGTATGGAGTGCTGGACCCCCTTGACCGAGCTGTCCGGTCCATGTAAATTTGCTGTCAGAGCTCGGACTGAATTGCCAGGAGTAATTCAGAATCATTTCCAGTGAGCTAAGGCTGCTCTTTCTCTCCAATTCTGTTTATAACTTTCATAGACAGAATTCCTAGGCGTAGCCTGGGCATTGAGGGGATCCGGTTTGGTGGCCTCAGGATTGGGTCTCTGCTGTTTTTTCAACTGTTGTTCGACCGATTCGCAGCCGAGTGTGAAGCGGCCGTAGAAAAGGGTGGAGTGCTTCCTCTGGGTCGGAAATAAGGTCCTGCCCCAAGTGGAGGAGTTCACGTATCTCGAGGTCTTGTTCACAAGTGAGGGAAGGATGGAGCGGGAGATCAACAAACGGATCGATGCGGCCTCTGCAGTGATGCAGACCCTGCATCAGTCTGTCGTGGTGAAGAAGGAGCTGAGCCAAAAGGAAAGCACTCGATTACCAGTCAATCTACGTTTCTACCCTCATCTATGGTCACGAGCTGTGGGTAGTGACTGAAAGAATAAAAACGCAAATACAAGTGGCCGAAGTTAGTTTTCTCCGCAGGGTGGCCGGGCTCTCCCTTAGAGATATGGTGAGAAGCTCGGTGATCCGGGAAGGGCTTAGAGTAGAGTCGCTGCTCCTCCACATCGAGAGGAGCCAGATGAGGTGGCTCAGGCATCTAGTCAGGATACCTCCTGGAGGTCTTCCTGGTGAGGTGTTCCAGGCACGTCCCACCGGAAGGCGACCCTGGGGAAGACCCAGGACACGCTGGATGGACTGTATCTCTCGGCTGGCCTGGGAATGCCTCGGGATCCCCCCAGATGAGCTGGTGAATGTGGCCGGGGAGCGGGAAGTCTGGGTTTCCCTGCTTAGGCAACTGCCCCCACAGCCTAATTCCTGGTAAGCGGCAGAAAATAGATGGATGGATTGACTGTATCAAATTTATATATCAGCTATGCAAAGGCGGGTCTACAAAAGTTTTGAAGGGGGGCCAGGCAGGAGCACTAGCAAGGAAAAGGGGGCACAAATGAGACTTTTGTGTTTTTAGCCAGATCATCAGTTTTATCAGTTTCTTCATTAATATCAACGGTTTAACTTCATTTGTCAACATCTGGTGGTTTTATGACAGATATTATTACCATATAATAATGTATAGATGGCTGGTGAGATGATGCAGTATGAATTTTGCATTATGATCTAGAACATGGTAGAGATGATGCAGAACAACATATCAAGCACATTTAGCTGCATTTACTGACACTAAATATTTGTATGCATTGGCTTGCTTTAAAAAAAGGCCAGATTTCAGGCATAAATGTCAATGGTGATTAATCATGATTAATCATGATAAGTTCATTTGTAAGCTATGACAGCCCTAATAGAAACCCTAATAAAAAAAAGTAATCATTCACTGATGCGAAAAGAAAGCCATGATATTGTGATTTACTACCCAATATCATGTCTCAACAAAGTTTAATAAAGGTAGGCATGGAAATGTGGACTTGGAAGTGGATAGACTTGAAAGTTCTCTGACAGGCTCATGTGGGGTGTCTTACAATTGAAGGCTGGGGGGAGGAGACTCAGTGGGTGATCATTTTCGTGGTTTCATGGGATGCCTGTCACCCATGCCAACCCTCCTCTACTCACCAGATCGTACCTAAAAAAGAGAAACGGATAAATGATTTAGTATGGGGTAAGAGATGTAGAGAATGATGAAGGATGGGTGGCTGAGGAATTGTGGTGGTCCGTGCAGTAGGATGGGTGGATATACACTATAAGCAGGGGGAGGGTGGATATATGGATTAATGGATGAAGGACGTAGAGGACTGATGGGCAAGAAATAGGAGGGAAAATGGAAATATGGATGGATAAGAGAAAGAAGAGTGGATTTAAAGAAAGAGGAAGGGAAGGAGAATGGAGGAAGGAACCATAAGATGGGGGATAAGTGAGAGACAGACAGAGGATGGATGTGAAAAGGGTTGTAACCCAGATGGAAAGGCTGTAGATGAAAGGCTGATGGGACACCACTGACCCAGAAACCCTTATATCTGTCAGTAATGCAGGCCAAACATTCTGCCCACGCTGGTAGCATACAGTATGTTTGATGTATTATTTTTAGCAACACGATTGACATCACTTTACAGTAACTTAAAGCACTAATTTATTTATCCAGTAGTGCATCAGATTTCCACTAGTATATCTTCACTTTAATTTTTTACATTTTGTTTCTAAATTTTAGTGAAATATGTTGCTGTGGTGAATAAAAGGCTGCTTGGAGGTGTTATGCCCCTCTAACCTTCTCTTTCCGTGGGTGTAACAGCTGTGTCTTCACTTCTTATTCATGTAATTTGTAAGTTGCCTCTAATTACATATCTAAATCTGCAACCCAGTCTAAGAAGAAAAAACATATTAAATAGTCTTATTAGTCTTATTATAATTACTCTGTTTCAATTAGACCTTTTGCTTGTGTGTCCATCACATTTTGTATGTGTAGCCAAAACCCCTAATCCAGTAATAAACTATTTGACGTGATTTCTCTCTGCTGTACTCCATATCCTGTACACCGGTGACTGTAAGCAAATACTGGAAGAGCCACATCCTAAAATTTGCTGACGATTTGGTGATTGTCAATCTTCTTGAAGGAGATCAATAGCATTATGATCCTTTGCTGGATGGTTTTGATTCCTTCCTGAATGTACACAAGACTAGGGCTTTGACAATAAGCTTCAGAAAACCCTCTGTGTTGTGTTTTTGTCAGCATTTACCAAATAATTTACAATATATAAACTAACTACACAAGGAAAAAGTAAAGAAAACCTAAAATTTTACAATTAAAAGCATTTGGTCATTACAAACAAACAAACAAAAAACATTGTTTAGAGTTGAGTCATTCTCAGCTGTCTGGCTTAACAGATGTGTGTAGCTTTATCTGCAACTGTGTTTTGAAACCATTAAATGATGTTATATAGTATTATACAGTAAATTTAATTCAATTCAGCGTTATTTGCATGTTGCAAGTTCACAACAAAGTTGTAACTCCTTATAGACATATTTAATTTAAGCCTAGGAATCCAGTTACATTAGGATCAACTCCACATTACTTTAATTAATAATAACCGTGTCCATACAAGCCAATTCATAAAAATGATAGCCTAGGTAGGGAAAACATCAGATTGCATCAAATCCCCTATACGTATTTGCATTAGTTCTTTACCAAGCTGTTGTACGAATGGTGGTGGAATCTGATGTGGGTAGTCTTTTTCAGGACATCCCAATAATTCTCACTAGAGTTCAGGTGTGGACTTCATGTGTATAAATTATGCCCCAAGCTTGTGTTTCAGGTCCGGTCTAGGGTGCTGTCATGCCTGCTTTTTCCTCTCGGGTGCGCTCCGCACCTCCTGAGTACTGATCACCGGCTACAGCACTACACTACCCAGAAACCCTCTGCTCCAGCCATCCTGGACACACCTGCCTCCCATCATCATCATCAGTCTGCACCTGGTCATCTGCCTTTATATATTCCTTGCACAGACTGCTACATTGTGTAGTATTTTTGATTCTGCTCTTGACTCACACCAGTCATTATTGTACTTAGAGACTCTATTAAATACTCTGAACTCTTACCTGCGCTGGTGTCCGGCTTCTCTCTGGATCAGCCTGACAGGTGCAAGCTCATAACGGGTAAATCCTGTATAAAATAGGAAAAAAAACGAGACAGGTGGCTATACAGCTAAAATAACTTACAAAATACAAAAACATGCTTTTCTGCTTCCAAATATAATATGCACAGAAATAAATATTTCTGAAATAATAACCAAAGCAGTTCAATAAACTTTATACTGACACAATTCCAACTGTAATGATAGAAATATTGGTTGCTTGGTATCTACAAATCCTCGCACAGACATGTCCATGTAGAGCAGTGGTCAGCAACTGGCAGCCTGCAGGCCAAAATTTCAGGTGGAATGTCTGAGCATAGAAAATTAGCTGTGAGAAACTCAATGTTTTGCTACAAGCTTTAGCAATAAATACCACACAACAGAGTTCCAGCACCTTTGCTGGGTAAATTGATGGGAGCTAACACTGAAACCAGCTGCAGCTTCACCCAACAGTAATCCCCTCACCTCTGTCTCGTGTAATAGCCTTGATATTAATTTGAAATATTAATATTACAAATTAATATAAAAATTCATAAATGTCATTTGGATAAAAAGTTTGTCTTGTTTGGAGCACCACCCTTCTTGTATGTTACTTACATGTTGAGAACCATGTGTTGATATTCAATAAGAAAATATTTAATATCTCTTAATTACCACACGTGATTCCTGTCTGAAGGGACAATCTTCTTCCAAAATCCCCACAAAAACAATTAACGAATCACAATAATGCAAGAATTTATTAACCACCAATAATCAAATTAACAGCACACAGTATGAAATAGAAAAAAAATATGAAAATGCTAATATAACTTTATGACCTCTAATGGAATTTCCTGTGGAAACCGTGAGGTAAATTAGCCTAAAAAAAGAAAACGGAGCAGAATAATGGCAAAAATAAAGTCAAGAAAATAATGTAAATAACCAAAATAAACACTATATGAATAGATTATATATTTGTACCATTTACGATTGGAATATGGGAAAGTTTAACTAAATTAGCGTGTAGAATTTAGTTAACTTTGGTCAAGACTAACATGAAGTTAAAATAATTTATTTCAGGAACTAAACGTAGCCGATTACTAAAATTGGATTTGTTTGGATCAGGTAAAACTCTAAGAAGAAAGAAAAGGGAAAATTTATTTGGATTTTTTAAGACACCAGCTACAATCAATAGATGAAAAATAATGGGCCCGTCTTACTTCGGCGCTGGGTAATCAGGAGGCCTTGTACTGCGGAGGCTTGCAGTCGGAAACCGAGATGAAATGTTCCCTGACTTCTTTCGGTGCTCTGCAGAAGGCAGCCCGTCTGGAGCCACTCTTGGTTTGGCGTCCGAATTGAACCGTGGCCTTCTGTCTCTCCTGAAACGGAGAGGTTTACTGGTGCAGAAAATGGAGGATTCCAGATAGATTTGAAATCAAACCAGAGCCGATGTTCCTTGGGAGTTTGTTAATAAAACCAAGCATTACTGGTCAAACGCTTCTGGTTTACTGGACTCTGAGAGTCAAACTTTGGACTGACTTCCAGAAGTTTGCTCAAACCAGTAAAAAACAGAAAACTGGATATCTTTATGGCAAAAGGTTTATGCTTGTTGTGTAGCAACACTTTCAGGTTAAACCTGAGCAATATATTAAAACTTACAAACAAAAACTAAGACGAATATAAGAAAGACAAAACTAAGTTTGAACGTTCTAATGTTAATCCACAGATTTCTTTTTTTTCTTCCAAACAACTTTCTTGTTTCTTTCCAACTCTTTTCTCTCAACTCAACTAACTTTTTTACTCCAACTATGAAACATGAATACGCATTTGCATCATTTTCACAGATGCGTTTTTTAATCCGAGACCTGAAAATAAAATCAACATTTAAACCAAGATATTCCCAGTTTGGTTAAACAATATTGCTGGATGAACGTTTCTTTAAAGGTATTTGAAAGTTTCAAAAGTTCACTTAACAAAGGAAACCAAAAATCCTTGAAGAGTGTCCACTGGGTGGCGTTCAAACTCCCTGTCAGAACTTGCTTAATTTTATCTCTGTGGAAAAATGCCTTAGAAACCTAAATTAAATTACTATTCGTAATTTTACCATTCAATGGGAAGAATGAAAAACCCCTAAAAAGTATTACTTTCCAACATTAAGAATGCGCACTAATTTCCAACACAACCTAATCGAGTGGGTACTCCTATCCTACAAACTTAGAGTACTAATAATTACCTTTGACTCTGTGGGTTTTTTCTCTTCTCCTTTAGAGTGGACAACAAACTAATAAAAATAAACTGCTTCTTCTCAGTTCAATTATTTATTGAATTACATAGTATTAAAAATGTGCGTACAGAGCTCTGGGTCCAATTATCTCTCCTTTACTAATACAGAATTTGGGAGTCCTGTTGCCTGCTACACCAGAACTCCCTCTAACTGACTCCTTGACCCTTAAATAGAGCAGCTATACAGAACTTTCTGCTGAGTCATGCTTGCTGGAGTAAGTTCCAAGTGTCATCTCCTAAGAGCCTCTCCGTGGTTCTCACCTGGTGCTGACCTCCCATTTTCTGTAGGGAAGAGATAAGGACAGGGCAAGTCAAGACATTTCATAAATCATAAATTGGGCCTTCTTTTGCCTCTGGTTTGGTAAATCTTGATCATTGCTAGATGAAACTTAAAGTGTTGAAATCTGTGAGATGTGTGCTTTCAGTAGAGGAGTCGTTTGTACATGTTCATGCCATTGGGTGGACATGGGGAGCCGTAATATGTCTTTACATATTTTTCTGACTTTGTGTACCTGGTCTTTTAATCGTTTGTTGTCCTAACTGTGTTTGGTGGTCACAGAAATGGTTTTACTGAGCTGTTAGCTGAGATTCTGGACCACACATGTTTATAACTACATTTACACACCTGACTTTACACCCGTAAAACCGGATGTTAACCCCTAACTCCTGGTACTGGAGGGTGCAGGTGCAAGAGGTTAAGCTAAATAGTCAAGCTAAGAATGCAAAGTTAGAGAATTTATCGGTAAGAAATCTGGAAAATGAACCACTAAAGGTGCTTGGATGGAAGCTATTGTGAATATTTCTCTCTCCTCACAATCTAGAAGCTGTGAGATTGTAATCCTGCTTTCTGTCTGTTCACCTGGTTGCAGATATTCACCAGATATTGTTCCTGCTGTGTTTAGAAGGAAGCAGCTTCACACAGCTTTAAATTCATCTTGCTGACTTTTTACCTTTTTAGTTAGTAAATTCTGAAAATTTCATCCTTCTTTGTCATAAATATTTGATTCTATCTATATTAAGAAATACTTTAACTGTTGCTATTTAAAGAGAAAACTGCTGCTAAATCTGTTTGTGTTTAGGGCAGGGGTCTGCAGCCTTTACAATCCAAAGAGCCATTTTTACCTCAGCCAGCTAAATAAAACTCCTTTCGAGACGCAAATATTACCAGACATTTTGAAAAAAGACAACTTGTAATTTTTGATAAATATGTAGTATAGGAAATTTGTTTGAAGAACCACAATTTTATTGCTATTTTTAGGTTTTAAAATGAAGAAAACATAAAACTTTTGCAAATAGTGGATAGACAGATTTTGCGACATTTGTATATACAGTATATATAAAATAAAAATGATAGGATAGAACTTTATTAAGGCAATATAGAGGACAAAAAAAAAAACGTTAAGTAGCTTACTAAGGCACGAGGTGGAATTTCAAGTACTTGTTAACCATTTTTTCAGCTGTTGGGTACAAACTGTCCCTGAACTGGTTTGTCCTTGCAGTGATTGATCTGTACCGCCTGCCTGATGGTAACAGATCAAACGTGCTAACTGGGATGAGAGGAGTCCTGGACAATTTTGCCAGCCTTCCGGAGGCAGCGGGAACAGTACAGTTGTTCCAGCGTGAGGAGAGGGCAGCTGATGATCTTTTGGGCCGTGTTTATGACCCTTTGCAGTAACGTCCTTTGAGCCACAGTGCAGCTGGTGCACCACACACATGCAGTACACCTGATGCTCTCCGTAGTGCATCTGTAGAAGGATACCAACAGCCTCTAGGTGATGTTATTCTTCCTGAGCATCCTCAGGAAGTGCAGTATCTGCTGGGCCTTCTTCAGTAGCTCAGAGGTGTTCAAAATCCAGGTCCGGTCCTTCTCCATATGGACTCCCAAAAAGCAGAAGTCCTTCATCCTTTCCACACAGTCCCTGCTGATGAACAGTGGTGGAATGTCTGTTTTTTAAAAGCTCCTTGGTTTTTAATGTATTAATGAGCAGGTAGCTCTCTCTGCATTACCCAGTCAGCTGCTCTACTTCAGCCCTGTATGTAAACTCATCCCCCCCAGAGATTAGGTGCAGTGGCCTTCCATGGGTTGACCACCTGCAGCATACGCCTCACGTCGTGCTCCTTTAATGTGAGGTTGAAGCTGCTCTGGACCGCAGGGTGTGGTGTAGCTGCCCCCGGAGAGTCTGCCTCGAATCAGACAAAGAAGCTGTTCAGCTCCTCTGCCAGTGATGCACCTCCTTCAGCATCTCTGATGTTGGGCTTGTAGTTTGTGAGGAGCTGGACCCCCTGCCACACCTTCCTGCTGTTGTTACTCTCCAGGTGTTCCTCGATCCTCCTCCTGTAGTCTGTCTTGGCCTTTCTGATGCTTCTCTTCAGGTTGGCTCTGGCTGCATTGTACAGAGCACTGTCACCACACCTGAAGGTGGTGTTCCTGTCTTTAAGCAGCTGCTGGACCTTCTGGGTCATCCAGGGCTTCCTTTGGGGGTACACCTGAACAGTCTTATCCACTGTGACATTATCTACAGTTTTTGATGTAGCATAAGTCACTATCTGTGAACACCTCCAGATTTTGGTGTTCAGAAATGTCCCAGTTAGTTCTGTTGAAGCAGTCCTGCAGCTGTTCAGAGGCATCATCAGGCCAAGTTGTTACAGTCTTTCTGGTTTTAGGAGCAGTTTTCCGGAGGGGGATATATGCAGGGATTATAAGTAGGGACGTGTGGTCTGACTGGCCAAGGTGTGCTAGCTGTTTAGCCTTGTAGCCCAGCTTGATTTTGGAATATACCTTGTCCAGCGTATTAGCTCATCTTGTGGCACATTTGACATGCTGGTGGAGCTTAAGGGGCACTTGTTTTAAGTCCACATGATCAAAATTCCTTTGCTATGATGTGTGCTGCATCGGCGTGTCTGTTCTGCTGTTTGCTAATGCCGCTGTGTAGTAGTCCTTTAGCCACATTAGCATTTGCATCAGGTGGAATGTAAATAATGGTCACAAACACCACCGTTAGCTCTGTTGAAAGGTACACAGGCCTGCATTTAACCTTTATAAACTCCAGGTCTGCGGAGCAGTGATTGTCCATTATCACTGTGTCAGTACAGCAGCTGTTGTTTATGTACATGCACACACACCCTCCTCTGCTCTTACTGGAGTCCATAGTTCTGTCCTGTCGATAGGCTGTATAGTGTAGGATATTAATCAAGGAATTACTCAGGTGTGCTACTTATTTTTATTCTAAGTTCATATATTTACAAATAGTGTGTTATGAGTCCTTGTGTAACTCTGACACTCTGTGGGATTGATTAGTGCTGTGTTTCTGGTGAGAAGAATGTATGTGGTGATAAAACTTTTTAGTTTTAGTTGTTTATTGTTCTGTCAAACGCCGGGGTCTTTTGTGTGGGGGTGTCCTTATCTTTTCCTTGTAGATAATGGTAGGTCAGCGCCGTGAGGACCACGAGAGACTGATACCAGATGACCCTTGGAATTTACTCCAGCAAGCACGACTCAGCAGAATACTCTGTATCTCTCCTCTATTTAAGGGTCCAGTGAAAAGTTAGAAGTGAATTCTGGCGGTCAGACTCCATGCTTCTGAATTACGGGGGGATAGGTAAATCGGACCCAGAGCTCTGTATGCACATTTCTAATATTCTGTTATTAAATAAATAATTCAAATAGGAGATAAGTCGTTTGTCTTCACTGGCCTGCAGTCCACTCTAAAGGAGAAGAGAAAACCCACGGTGTCAGAAAGCATTTTATCAGTAGTCAACGTTTGTAGGAAAGGAGTACGCACTCGATTCGGGTATGTGGGAAGTTAGTACCCGCTTGACTAGGGTGCATGGGAAATTAGTGTCTGGAATGGATGAGTGAAGCCATGATTCCGTGATTAGAATGATCTGTCTTTAACAATGTTTGTTGCTATCTGGAGCCTCAGATCATCCATCTTGTTGGCGAGGGATCTTGTGATTTGTGAGGAAAATGCTAGGTTAACACTCCAGCCCTGCAGCCCCACTTCTGCTATTCAGACATTCTCTGTAAACCCTAGTGATGGTTGTGTGTGAAAATCCAAAAAGATCAGCAGTTTCTGAAATACTCAGACCAACAACTGTGCCACGCTCAAAGTCACCTAAATCCCTCTTCTTCTGCATTCTGATGCTAGTTTTAAACTTCAGCAAGTTGTCTTTACCATCTCAACATGACTAAATGCATTGGGTTGATGCCATGCAATTGGTTGACAAGTTCTTTGAGTGGACAAGTGATTGAACAGGTAAACCTCATAAGGTGACCAGTCATGTACATGACATATATGTGCACTGCCTGGCCCCAAAAAAGTCACCACCTGGATTTAAATAAGAAAATAGTTCAGAGCCTCCTATTGGATAATAACTACATGGGTAATTATCCTTTAGCTGGCAGAATTTGTTTAATCCAAACTGATGGAAGACATAATGTTGGTAAGACTATTTTGATGAGCAGACCTTTATTCTTACAATATTAATCGAGGTAATTTCCTGTCAGTCACCTCATAAAAGCAAACTAGCCTGTCTGCATCCTTGTTACTCCATCCACGCTGTAAATGCTACAGAAGCAATGTCGTGAGTACATTTAAATGTTGAACTTGAGATAATATTTACATAAAACATTTACAAATAAAACATTTAGTAATTTTAGTAATTTAACAGTATTTAGTAAGCAAATAGTAATTTACATGTATTTACAGTGGAAAGACCTCATTGAGAACAGGATGGTGACTTTTTGTGTTGTGTTTGTTAAGTTTTTACTCTATTTGAAATAATGCAAAGAGCCACAGTAAAGACAAAAAGAGTGATGCTTACTCCTCTTCATTTCTGCAAAAAAAAGAGTTTAGTTAGTTGTTTAGCTGCAGGTCTTACACTGTAGACAGGACAACACAGTGAAAAGACAAAGAAAGCTAGCATTGTACATCGTGGCGGGATGGACGCAAATCAAAGTGATAAGATGGTGGTGAGCAGGAAACGTTCACACTAATCTACATCATCAACTACCTCAGCTAAAGCAGCAAAAGCGCGCCATGTATTTGCTGTTGAGGTAGCTGAAGCTAAAGTAAAAAGGGCTGCTAAGGAAGTTGAATGCTGGAAGGAGATAACAGCTATAGAATCAGAAGCTAAGCTAGAAAAAGACGCCGAGTAAGAAATGCTTGTTTTGGCTAATGAGGCAGACAACTTTGTTGTTTTGGATGAGGGAGGCACATTCAAGGAAAATACAATGGCACAAACAAGGGGACTATATACACTCCCAGACACCTGCCCTACCCTCTGTACAAACGGCCGCTTATGCTGGCCCCTCGACATTTCAGCTCCCTATTTTTCTGAGCAAAACACCACATGCTAATGAATCTAGCCACCCTCCACTACCTAGTGACGGTCTCAGTGATGAATATGTGCCACCTGCAGTAAAGGTGGAAAATACGGCTCCACACAGAGAATGTTACCAACAGAGAAATTCAACACAACATCACATTAACTTAAATTAGTCTACACAGCCCTTTCATGCCCAGTATGGGCCAACAGCTGAGCTGAAGATGTGTCTACAACTGATAACCTGCCAGAGTACTTAACTCGGCGTGACCTACTGAGTTCAAGTTTACATAAATTTAAGAAGCCTAAAAACTTTTGTGAATGGAGGTCATCAAACAGCAACGCCACGTAATGGCTAGACCCCACAGCTACAGAAGAATTGGATAGGATGACTAAATGGCTCGGCATTGAATCCAGTGACAGCCCTAAAAAAGGCCTGGGAATGACTTTGGTAATGTTATGCAGCACCTGAAATGTTCAAAAAAGCTCTTTTCAGCTGACTTGACAATTTCCCAAGAGTTTCAGCAAAAGAATACACAAAGCTATAAGAACTAACAGATTTGCTGATGGAAGTACAGTGTGCTATGGAGGATGGCTATGTCTTTGTGTTATCTGGACACTGCACGATGCATTGAACCTATAGTAGCAAAACTGTCTTATGGGCTTCAAGAAAATTAATGTCTGATGTTATAAGTACAAAGGTTAAAATGATGGACAATTTCCACTATTTGAAGTTTTCACCAAGTGAAAAATTCCAAGTTTCACCACGTTTAACCAAGAGCTGGTACCAGTCTCCCCTGTGATAAAGTGCTAAGCAGTTGGAAGATGCCTGAGTGTGGGAGGGGTGGGTGGGAGTAGGGCCAGGAATGACATCAGCAGTTCAAAGGCCTGATGGCTTGCGGGTAGAAACTGTCTCTGAACCTGCTGGTTCAGGTTTGAATGCTTCTGAACTGTTTCCCAGATGAATAGAGTGTGAACAGTTCAAAACTCGGGTGATTGAGGTCAGAGAAAATCCTCCTGACCTCCCTCCTGCAGCACTGGTTGGAAATGTCTCAGATGGCTGGCATGGATGAATTTTGACCCAGTGATGTGCTGAGCTGATTTCACCACCCTCTGCAACATTTTAGGATGGTGCAGCTGCCGTACCAGGCCGTGATGTTCCCAGCTGGGAAAAAAATATGAACTGTCACAACTGGTCAATCTAGATTAGATCCAGTTTTAGAAGCAAGAATGTAGTTGGGGATTCTGGCAACATATACTGACTCAACAAGGACCTTCCTAACCTGCCAAGTCTTTGATGTTTTATCAGGTTTTAGGCCATAAAGTGCTGTCCAATACCTCGAATCAGCAGTCACTCAGGTTCAGTCTCCACTGAAAAACTCAGATCTCAGAGTGAGCACTCACAGTCACCCACAAAAAGTTTAGAAAAATAAGTTGTTGTTTTTTAAGAAATAGCAACTGAACACCATAAGTATGGTGACCTGCAGGAGCAAGGTTGGTAAGGTGAAGATGATGGCATGGTGCAGAGATAATGAAAGACTGTATATGCAGCATTTAATAGCATCAAGTTTAATTTATGCAAGAAGAAAAAGATGTTCCTGCAAAAAAACATGTCACTCTTAATCACATCATCAACTTTCAATAAGCATTTCTGCAGACTGGCGATGGTGCTGTTGGCTCAGCTGCAAACAACAGCATTTGTAATGGGTGATTACAATTTACAAGATGGAGATGTCAAAGGAGCTTCAGCAAGGACATTTTCTGAGTTATTTATTAAAGCCTGCTTTTTTTTATTCCAGATTCATTGAATCTATGCTTGGAATTTTAAAAGTAATTTAATCCAACGAATGTAGCCTGTTATTGAAGTTCATTGTTAAGCAGCACAGAAATATTAAACCATTGACAGCTTGATTTAAGAAGCTTTGTCCTTTTTTTAAAGGAAAGTACATTTCAATTAGTTTCAATAATTTGTTTCTGAATTCATTTTCAAGGCATTATAACACAACACACACACACACACACACACACACACACACTAGATAATCTGTATAAACAGTCTGTGTCAGCTGAACAGACACTTGTAAGTTGTCCTTGTTCCTTATATAAAATAGGCATAAAGAAATAAAATATAAAAAAAAAAAAAAAAAGAAACCACACAAATATTTGGTTGTTCGTGGCCAACACAAGTTATATATGATGTCAAATATCACCTTTCCAGACATAAATTACAAATAAACATGTCACATCTCCTCACTGAATCCTTCAGTATGAGTCAGATCTTCATTAATTCATGCTGAATACCACAAGTATAAATGTGGTAACCAGACTGAAAATACATTTAACTTAATTTGCCCAAACTATCACAATAATAACAACAACATTTAATCATAGCCTGCATGGACTTGATAGCCTCTTTTGCAGTAGCTCTGTAGGCAGAGCTAAATCACAGTAGAGAGGAATGGTGATGGGTCTTCTTTTTTAGGCTACCAGGTGTTTGATTCGAGATTCAAGCTTTTTGTTGTCAATTATTGCAGTATGTGCACATATACACGGAAATTAAAAAGAACACATCTCTTCAGCCCATGGAGCAAAAATACAGAGAATAATTAAAAAAAAAACATTTTACAAAAATTACAATAGAGAATAATACAAAAAATACAATAGAAAAGAATATTACTATAGATTTATACATTTGTATACACATGCATCCTATGCATACACATGCAAACCTAAGTACAAAATACAGAACCAGTTGATTCTATAGCAAAAGCAGCATAAGAGTTGGGGTTTTCTTTTCTTTCTTTCT
>JBAMHW010000003.1:1480093-1494741 GCA_037177495.1 Rhadinocentrus ornatus | reverse complement strand
GCTGCATCGCTGCCTCTCACTGGGTGGTCAAACACTTTCCTCATCTCCTCGATGAATGCTGAATACGCCATCTGACTGAACCCCTGTCGATCATAAGCTGACTCCGCCCAAGATAATGCCTTTCCCTCCAGAAGTCCCACTAAATAGGAAATCCTGGATCGGTCGCTGGTGTACGTGATGGGTCTCTGGTCAAAAACCAGTGCACACTGCAGCAAGAAACCCCTGCACCGCCCCAGGTCCCCGGCGTAAGGTTTGGGATCTGGAATGTGAGTCTCTCTTACCGGAGCCGCAGGATTGGATCGAAACACGGAAACCCCGGTGGAGGGAGGCGGATGAGGAGCAGGATGAGCAGCGGGTGCCGTTAGACCGGACACATGGGTGGTAAGTTTGGCCAGTTGGGTGAGGATGGACTGGTAATTCTGGTTCAAAGCGAGGAGCATTTGCTCATGTCGCGCCAGATGGGCGTTCTGATCACTGAGAGTCTGCTGTAATGGACCAGGAGCGTCCTCCGGCTTAATGTCCGCTGGATTCATCGTGGCCAGTTTATTCTGTTATGCTCTGGTGTGAAATTGGGAATCCAAGCACGGACACTACGGGTGGCATACAAGACAGACTTTATTCTTTTCCAGAATCGCTTGGGAGGTGAGGGTGTGCTGGCGGTTCGGCAGGCAGGCAGGTCAGTCGGCAGGCAAACAGGTCGGCAGGCAGGCGTGATTACCACTGGTAAGGTAATAATCTGGCGATGAATTGAGGGCTGCGCTGATCTTAAATGCAGACTGCCTGATTGTGGGATGAGACGCAGGTGAGGAGCCCGTTGTCTGGGAAACCAACACGCCCACCAGTGCCACACACCAGAGCAGAACCACAACAGTTTCATGTCAACCTAATCTTGGGTCTGCAACAACATCAAACATGTTTGATATTATCGCAAGTCGCAGTGACTAAAACCACTGGCAAAAACGGAAGAAAAAAAAAAAGAAAAAGACGAACAAGAAGCGGTGATGAATCATTGTAGGTGGACCATCCAGAAAGAGGAGCGGATGGTTATTAAGAGGTAAATGTCTGCTGTGGATCATTTATATGTTACAGTATAATGATCTAACAAATGAGAGAAGAAAAGAAACTCATTCATTCCTCCAGATTCGGATAAGTCAGTTTAACACTTGGTGGAGATGCAAAGCCACACTTGATAATGATGTAATTCTCTGTTGATCCTGGCAGGAAACTTTCCCCTTGTTTGCTTTGCTGTGGGTCAGCTCTGTTCCATATCAACTGTCCAACATATCACAGAAAATGCTAAAATAAACTAGTGGTAGTCTTGTAATTTGTGACCCTACAAGATTCACAGTCTGAGCCTAGGTTAAGACTTAAAACTCTGAACGTTTGTCTTTAGATGTGAGCTGGTGTGAGCTGGTAGTTTTACAGGCCAGGGAGTAAGAACATCAAACCGGATGCGCTGTCTAGACTCCATGACTCCCCAAGAGGGGGAACAGTCCCAGGGAAGATCCTTGGGTTACAGGATTTTCGGGGGAAAAGGAAATGATATTAATAAGAACCTTAACCATTAAAAGATGTTCTGTCATTGTGAAACAAAACTTACACGTTATAAAATACATCCAGCTAAAAACGGTGGACAGTCTGCTGCCAGCATGTAGCAGTCAGTACAAAAAGTAAGCTTTGGTCATTCATTCCTGCAAAACCGGACACAGACTGGAGGCTGGAGGCCTAGAAGTGATGCAACGCTAATGAAACACACAAGAGGTGGATTTCTTTTTTTTTATTTATTCTTACACAAGGCTTCTTTTTATTGTCCCAATTTCTGTCTAAACAGTCTTTATTTCCTGCAACTCCTTGTCCACCTAGTTAATAACAGGGATTGTGGTTTGGGTACTGTCGTGGTTGCTGCTTGGCTGAGCCTCCAGTTCCTCATCAAGCTCATCTGCTCCACCTGGGCTGCCCTGATTACTCAGCCTCCTCACCTGCTCCCCGCCGTACTTAAACACTCTACTTCCCTGCCAGATGGTTAACATTACTTACCTTGTGAGATCCAGCCTTTTTCTCTTGTTTCAGACTCCTGTTTTGACCCTGTCACTTACCCTGGACCTTTCGTGCCTGATCCCTGTCGGATTTTTCTTGTCAAGTGTTATGCTGGATTTTGACCCTTGTTTGGAATGGCCACAGAGTTTTGCCTGCCCCCTTGATCAGTAGCCTGATCCCTGCCTTCTTGTGTATGAACATTGCCTCTCCTTGACTACGCCTTTTGGATTCGTGGATCCATAAATGAGTGTCTGCAGTCTTTTCAGGATTCTTCACCATGCGGCCTCTCAGGACTTCCCCGCCACTCCTTCTCAGACTGCATCTGATTTCTCCCCACCATTCTCCTGGTTTTAATAAATCATACTCTGTTCAAACCTTTACCCTCTATGTGTAGCTGAATTTCTGGGTCCTCAGAAATAATACATTACAGAAAGGTACAGGAAATCATTCCAGCAACAAGCCATCACCCTCCGGAGCAAGACAATATTATAAAAATAAAAAAAAGAAGCTACTATGACATTGCTGTTTCCCTCTGGGATTAATAAAGTATGTTTCATTAAACTTTCATGTAATTTCATTATTAAGAAAAATTTTGATACAATACCTGCACACAATATTCTTTTATCCAAAGCGACTTACAATGGTCAGGCAGTAGTGTTAATGGTCTTGCCTAAGGACCCAACTGGAAGGTGTTACTATTGATACCCTGGGGGATTCTAACCCTGGTCTCCCACATGGGAGACTGATGCTCTGCCAACTGAGCTAACCAGCCACTGATTTGGAGAAGTGGGTGCTACATGAGAGCAGTATTTGATTGCACACTGCAGCACCCTGGGCTAATAAGTAAAACTCGTTAGCTATCGGATCTACAGTGTATAGACAACCATCAAATTATGTCCAGGTTGCCAAGATGAGGGCCAACCTCAGGTTTTTTTTTTAAGTAAAAATTGTTTTATGTGATCATATTGTTGCTGTTAATATTAGAAGTAGGCTTGTATTACTGTCATGATTAGTAGTACTAGTGGTAGTTGGTTGTAGTATCAGATATAGTATTAGTTATAGCCTGTGTTGAGGAACAGACAACAGAAAAAATGCACACTTCAAAGAAAATAAGTCCATATCAAAGATGGATTTATTCAAATGGCCCTGGAGAATATTTTGATCAAAATAATATGACCAGTTTGATTAATAACAAAAAAAAGCACTAGAGCAAGTTTTCAACAAGTGGAAAAAATTGAGGCAAAGATAACTAATAATTTTTTTCTAAATATACATATTTCTGACTGCCAAATTCAGTAACATTGATGCTGATTAGTTAAACAGTGTACAGCAAAATGTCCATATGACTTTTAGCTTTCCCCAAAGACAGGTGTCAGCAGCATTTCTACAGCCACATTCACCTAAAGACGGGCCATGTAAGACTGCTTGAACACAGTCAGACTGGAGGACATCAGAGCCTGCAAACACAGACACACCCACACTTGAGGCGCTTTCCGACATGGAACGCAGAAGTTCCATGAATGGAAGGGGGTAATAGCGGGACAACCGACAGCTAGTTACTAACAGTCGAAGATGAAGCGCCCGGATCTTGGATCTTCCGTGTACAAAAGGGCAATACGGGTCAAGTGTACGGTGTGGGATGTGGTCAAAATATTCATCTTATGGTTGTTTATTATCTAGTGTCACTGGGTCTGCACGGGCCGGACACTTTGCTCTTGCTGGCCGGATTTGGCCCGTGGGCCGCTATTTAGGGATGGCTGATGTACAGTGTCGGTGAATTTGACAACTTCATATCTCTGCTGACCTTGATCTATCATCTTCCCAAGCACCACCCATCCCTTTCTCCACCCCTCTTCCCATCACCAAGACACCAAACAACCTTAATTAATGGTGTCTTACCTCATCTGTATTTTACATCAGTCTTTCTTGGAGTTCTGTTGTGACGAGAAGCATTAAATATTCAAATACCCATTTTAATATTTAAGTCAATCAAATGTATTGCCCCAGATCAAAGTAAGTGCAACTATGTGTGCAGCAACAGGAAGATTAATTCAGTCTGATGAGTGACAGTTGATAAAAAAGTGAGGGTGAATGCCAGCTGCTTTCCATCTTCTTTCTCCCTTAGTTTTCTTATGCTTCCTCTTCTTGATTTGACGATACAGCTTATGAAGAGTCCTTAAACTAAGATATCTATTTTTTTACGAAAAGCATCTATGATACATTCACAAGCACTTGCAAGATAAAAAAAATAAAACTATAGCACTTATTTAGTTTTGTGATGCATTACCAACATAATGAGCGGAATCAACAGAATGATGAATGTACAGGTATTTGCTGTTAAGTAGACATTGGTGGTGAGAGTGGAGTTGTTTCTCTTTCTGGACAAGTGTGGGCTTTCTGTTTTAACTTTCTTAATTAATTCGGTCAGGAAAAATCTGCAAAGTCCCAGTTGGTTTAAGCATATAGACATGGAAAGCATGTGCTTCCTTTACACTAAAGATATACACTAAAAATAATGGTATGCATATCCCCTGGAGTGTTTTTCACTTGGCTGAGTCCAGCGATGGCATTTATCCCTAGCATAGGAAGAATCCTGTGATCATCCGCTAATGTTGTCTTTTGTCAATGTCATTTTTTATATAACAAAGTTCTTTTTCTTAAAAAGCACCAAACTTCTGATTTGTCAACTATTAATCTTTCTGCTGTCTTTTTAAAGGTAGTCTTGTTTTTGTAGAATCCAGTTTGAGTGGCTTTGGGAGCCATCATTTCTTTTAACACAGTGTAACAGCTTCTAAAAGCGAATCAGATTAATTCATTTACTGATTTACTATTTTGGTCAGCAACACCAAAGCTTCCAGTGCATGAGCAACTAATTGAGGGGTGGCGTGGCTCAGGGGGTAGAGTGGTCATCTTGTAGCCTGAAGTTTGCCGGTTCAATTCTCAGCCTGTCAAGCTCATGTCAAGGTGTCACTGAGCAAGACACTAAACCCCAATTTGCTCCTGAGAATGAGGGTGGGAATGTGTGGGATTCTCCTAAAGCATGGCACCTAGAAAACATGTTATTCTTCAGTTACTTGTCTTCTTTTCATGTTTATTTTATTTTTTTATTTTATTTTTTTTCTGAATGGAGATCATTCCAGGTATATGTGTAGTTAGAGTATTAGTTACAAGTATTTCTGTTCCCTAGTCAGCTGCAGATGTTAAACAAACCTCACGGTCAATGCACAAACTACCAGAAAGCATGTAATAGGTGTGCCTGTTACTGTAAACGATTTAAGCAGCTGGGGATAAAACCAACAAGGTCTCCATCATGGGTCACGTCCACATACATAAGTAGTATTTTTGACAAACATTTTTTGTGTGTGTGTGTGCTTGAGTCTTTTGTCACATGAAAACTCAGTTTGGTGGCAGTGAAATCAAGGAAACTGAAGGAAAATATCATCCAGGGGGAAGAGTTTTGCTTAATCATGTTCTACTGTTTATGTGTGGAGGACAACTAATTTTTATCTGGCAGTGTCAGATTGTATGCCACAATCTGTGTGGCTTGCCTTACAATATGTACTGTTGAGTCTTTTGTTTACACGGAAAAGGCAGATGTAGCCAGGATTGTGCTGCTGCTAATCACATTAACAGGTCTTTTTACGTTAGCAAATAAATATAGAATTAGTACCTAACTATGCTGAAGAACAAAGGCATGATAATGCTGCTACATAAAGCAACAGCAATTTTCAGTTTTGCCCAAAGTAGTAATATTGTCAGCAACTTTTTGTATTTAAATGGCATGAATATTTTAGGAAACATATGAGGAAAAAGTTTTGCAAAGTACCTGTGTTTGTATAGCCTAACAATTCATTGGTGAGAGTGTCAGAGAAAGTAAAGAATCACAAGTGGAAGGAAAGTAGAAAAGCACAATGGCGTGTGGATAAGGTTATGAAGGACTCCCAAACTAGGAATCTTTTCCACACAGGGATTCCAAGAGTCATAAAAATCCCTAGGTAAGTACCTTCCAACATCTTTCTCCTTACTTCATATTCATGGTTTCATCCAGTTCAAGCCATAGAAGATCTGGAAAATGGAAATCATCACATACAGAAACCTTGGAAGACAGAAGATGTTGATATGCTGACAAATGGAAAATTTAACGCTGTCTCTATATGCAATAGAGTATAGAGAACTTTGTTGTGTATTACTGTGAAATGCTTTGTTAAGAGACATTACTAGTGCATAGACAGAAGATTCATGACAAGATACAACCATTCATAAGCCTTGAGTTAAAAAATAACTAGATTACACTTTAACGTTTGTCTTAAGCCTAATTTATGGTCCTTTTACATAGTTGAATGGGTATGTTTGTGTTAAACATTGCCAAATGTCATTGCCCACATACTCCCATTAGTGCTTTATGTTGACATGGTTATTAGGTTATTAGGCTATACATCCACCAAAAGGCAAGTGCAGAGATTTACCGCTGAGTTCTGACATCAGTTTGAGACAATAGCAAACATTGCAGCAATGGACAAGATTGTGATGCTGCATATTCTTAGAAGGGACAGAAAAGGCAACAGGTGGTCTGTGCAGCCATTAAATAGATCGGGATTGTTTGCATGTCAGCTATACTCCACAACACTTCCCTTGTGGTACTGTTATGTTTGCTATGTCTAGCTAAGCATCTGTAAGCTCTCTGAAATGGGCCCAAAACATCCACGTGAAAACAAAGAAGATGGACTAAAGGCTCTCTCTGCATGACTATTTAACATAGATCATAAGTAAGGCTTTAAAGTCACATCTTTCTACTACTCATGAATGAAATGTTTTTCTTACCTGTTATGCTCTATTGTTAATTTGTTAACTAATAGCTAATGTTTGCTGGTTTATGCTTGATTGACAGCAAAATCTTCAGGGGATGCTGGTTCATCAAGTAATTGAACAAAATTTCCCAATAATTTTTAAATGTTTTTCTTTATATACGTTTATATATCTAATAGTTATGAGACTGTAAATTCTGATTTAGAAAAATGCACAGGGGCCACTAACTACACTTTGATGACCACGGGGGCCCACAAAAAATCATCACATGTTTGAGACCCCTGGTCTACAGCATCATTATGTGGAAATTCTGCTTTATTTCAGCTTAGCGATCTTCAAAAGATTAAAAGTTGAAGAGCATTTTTAATGTTAAATAAAAACTACATACCTCTACACTGGAAGCTGTTTTATTCCTCATGTTTTTCTAAACTTTCTAAAAGCCACTTCTATTTCTGTTATATCGACATGTACAATAATAACTTACACAATACTTGCATAAACTTATACAATTAGGGGCTAGAGACTGTCTATATAGTTGTTCAACATGCACAGATTCATTGTAAAACACCCAAGGACACCTATGCATGTGCAATCTGCATGCATTATCAAAACAATAAGCTGAAAGAAGCTACAAACCCAGCAACGGATTAACAGGAAAATTAACTTTCACTGTGGGCTTGTCACTACTCTTGATTGCTGTCACATTAATTAGAAAATAATTGGATTTATTAAAATTTTTCAAAATAATATTATATTTTTCCAAAGTCCAAAAATAGGAAAAATTTGATAAAGAATCATTAACAGCCATGGTAACTTCGCTACATTTAAATTTGTTAATCTTTCAATCGTAATTTGATTAAACAGCCCGGCTGAGCGGCTATGCTGAGTTAGTTAAGTTAAATTAAAAAGAAACTTTTGCAATGACAGACGTTTATTGTTGTCATCATATTACCATCACGTTTCCAAAGCACATCACAAACCAACGTAAAAATCTGATTTTGTATATCCTAAAGGTTTTATATACGTCCTCTATTTCCACACTTCACAGTGCAGATTAATCTGTGCAAACCTACACATTTGTTTTGTAAATATGGGTGGTTGGAATGTAATTTGCATAAGCATTAGGAGTTGTCACTAATGTGAAAAGTCTGTGACCAGCCCACAGTGCCACCTGCTGAGACCAATGACGAAAAGGCAACTGCCATTGAAGGAAGAGTGGCGGGCTGTTTGCCGTTTTTAGCACTTCTGTCTGGTTGCAAATTTTGTCCATGTCTTTATACCTATATCTGATTGGATGGTGACAAATCAAACTCTTCCTGTCTTCCCGCACCACTGCAGACTCTTAAAGGGGAGTAGATTAAACATGGACGAAAGCGCGAGTACGTCTGTTAAACCGATGGGTTATAATTTTAAATATATTTGGAATAAAACTTCATTTTTTATGTCATGAGGTTATTGAAGCGTTCAGTTTTACTATCACTCCAACAAAGTTGTCATTGTGTATCTTCTAATTTAAGTATTATGACCTACTTTTTTGTTTTTTCTTAAATGAAGATCAGCTTTTCCAGTTTATATTAGCCTCATAGTAAGGTAACTGATAGAGCAGCGATTACTAACTCTGGTCCTAGGGTAGCTTTCCCACAGGCTATGGAAGTTTCCTTGCTGAAGCAAACTTTACTTAAATCAAAGGGTCATTACCCACGGCTTGTGCAGAACTTGATAACAACCTATTAGTGAATTATTAAATCAGGATCAGAATCCTGCTCCAGAATGCGGGTTATGTTGAAACTTCACGTTAACCCTAAGTTGAGAAAAATTCTGGGTTCTCCAAGCGAGGAAAGTCTTACCCCGAGTCTGTTACCGTACTGACCGACTTTGTTAAGTAAACCTACTCTCTTGTAGGTTAACTATAAAGAAAACCTGAGTTTCTACCTGTCATCTCCCACCTGAAGCAGTTGTCAGACATGGGTAGCAACATGATACAGAGATTTAGAACCTGAATTAACACACAATGATTTACGTAGGGAGAAGATTTTTCTGAACATTTGTAATCTAAACATATAATTTAATCTAAACTGTTTTATGTGTTTACAATGTTGATTTGTGAAAATATATCTGTATGAAATTCACGTTGTTGTCTTATGTAAAAAACACCATAAAGCTTCTTTGTTAACTATACCTCAATCATTTATCATACATTTCTTAGAACTTTGTGGAATTCTGCTTCCTGTTTGCAATTTCAATCCAAATTCAAGAATGGAATCTGATTTTATTTCTGAATTTTGTACTTGTGTGTGTGTGTGTGTGTGTGTAAATGCATAGTATGCCTCCTTTAACATCACATGGGCTTATATTCATCACAACTTGGGGGCTATTGAGTCATACTGACCTGTTGTAAGAGCAAAGCAGACACAAGAGATGTTTTTCACTCTTGGTGCGCACAATAAGCGCGCACCTCATTAGCATTAGTCAAAAGCTCTCACGACACAAAGTTAAGTTGTGGTATGAGCAAAGGGTCAGAGCAAGCTCTATGTTTGATCTACACCTGCTGTCCCGTCTCTGCTATTTCGTAGGAAACTATTCAGTTAGGTGAATCCAGTTCAATTGCATTATAAATCTCGAGATTAAACAACATTTAAAAAAAGATCCATGTTACATGCTATAGCCATACATTTGCAAATATAACTAATGTATTATTACAATCTTGTTTCCAGGTATTGGTAATCAGTCGCCAGTTTATGAAAACAAGATCGTTAACTCCTTTTCTCCAGATAATGATATGAAACTTTTTTGTTTGTTTTTTTCAGGGCAAGGCTGCTCTCGGCTTCCATACAGCCTCTAAATAAATAAATACCTCACCACTTTAAGGATCTAAGTAGTGATGGGATGTTCTGCTCTTTTCAGAATGGCTCTTAATTTGGCATCTTTTTTTAGCCCCATAATTTAACATAACTTCACAAAAATAATTGAATTGTGTTTTAAAAACCCATTTGTGTTCAGCATTTTTATGAGAAGCCTTATATCTGCCTCCTTTTACGCATTTATTCTGATTCAAAACCACTTACTTTTGTTTACTATTTCAACAAAGATCTTATATTGCACAAATGGACAAAAAACTGCAAACAAATCCACAAAACAGAACGAGAACCAAACTGAAGAAAGCAGCATTAATGTCCTCAGTGCAGGTTGGCATTCAGAAAAATAAGATGCCTCATCTTGGATGGGCTGATCCGGTTTCTCCTCTGTGTGAGTAGGGTTTGATGACATGACGCTCTTACGTACTCTCCTCACGGCTGTCTGCTGTCTCACACAATGTAGTGCCATCTACCCCACCACCACCTTTCGGTTTCACATAATGGTATGATCCTATATCCTCAAATGTGATTGGCCACCTGCATGCGGGCCAATCCAAGCAAAGCAGTGTGGGCAGAGCTGGGGCTGAACACTGAGAGCTGAGCAAGCAGTAAAAAAAAACAAATAAAAAAAAACAAAACAACTGGGAGTCGGCTCTTCTGATTCACTACCAAGCATTGGCTCTCAGAGCCGTTTTTTTTTTTTTTTTTTTTGCGCATGGCACATCACTAGTTCTAACGTGTGCTTCACCAACTTCACTAAAACCTGTGACTTCTGATGGTTGTATCATAAAAAAAATTAAACTGAAATGAGGTGACATGGTAGCAATAAGCTCTAAAGCACTTCCCTGTGGGATCCTCTGCCACACATGCCGTTTACCGCTGCTGGGCCCCATTTCTTAATGCAGTGCTTCAAGACGAAATTCTCTCACCCTTAAATTAAGATTTGACTTAAAAAACAAACAAACAGACAGGCAAATAAACACCGTAGCCTACCTGGACTCGTTTATCAGTTAAATTGTATCTCAGGATTGTAATTGGGAGCTTTTGCATTATAATAACCCTGTTTAGCTGATGCACATCACTTCTCTGCAATGTATTGATCAGCAGCCATTGGTCAACAGAAGCCGCAATTTCTCTCATTTCTCTAATCAAAGCCCACAAGAATCTGACTGCTGACAAGAATCTGATGACTAAATCTCACAGATGATGTCGATTGATTATAAAAATTAAATTTCTTTCTTTATCTAGTTAAAACATGCCTCCCATATAGCATTTATTTTTGGGAGATTAAATGTTAATTTACAGCTGGTAGACATGACGATAAATATCCCGGGTACTTTTTTTTTAATAGCTGGTGCCCATAGGCTGGCGGCGCATTAGTGTATGTGCAATGTTTTTTCCTTCTCTCGCGTCACCAGTGGGCGCCTCTTCCTGTGCACAAAGAGAGCAGAACCGGAGGATGCGCGCAATCTGAGAATCCGCTCAGTGGCACCGCTGTTCTCTCCACTTCTAGGCAGCCTCTCTTGTTGGAGTGTGTGTAATACGAGGAGCTCGAGGAACACTCCGGCATCGCTTACATCTCGTCGTCGAGATCACTTTTGATTGTGGAATAAACGGAGGTAGAGCTTACTAACAGACCTGAGACACGGATTGAAAAGAATTAAGAAGAAGAGCGCTGAAGCAGAGAGCCCCTTCTTCAGGTTTTTTTCTGCTTCTGAGAGAAAAAGAGTTGCAATGCATACGAGGCAACACATCTAATGGACAGTAGACTTATAATCGAAGGAGGTTAATGAAGAGGAAAAAAATCAGCATCATAGGACGAGTAAGTAAGTGTCCAGAGGGATCATTACTGGATGTTTAAGTGTTATTTTCTCACCTAGTTATCTCGCATGTGTTAAGTTGCTTTGCAGGAAATATAGCATCCAAAGCCAGGTCCTTATGACACAGAGCTAAAATAAAACTATCCCATAAAAAAAGCAGCATGCTTCTTCTGAGATGTTTTTACCTAAATTTGCACAAGCTGGAGTGTGAATGCTTTTAGTGGTCACACATGCATGATGCTGTGGGATGTGTTTCTAGATAACCCTCAAATGGTTTGGATGTTCCTTCTGGAAATTTAAATGTAGGGGTGCATTTACTTAATTTAGGACAAAGTCTATTTGGTCCTGCTCAGTCACACAGAGAAACAGTATTAGGCCCGTCCCCAGAAAAGCTTACTCAAACTTGTTTGTGCACATAGCCACTGATGAGAAAGAATAGTAAGCTAATGTCAGATTTTTAAAATGTATGCCCATGTTGTCCAGCAGTCTAATATCCTGATATTGTCTGTTGTAAAAGTCTCACTGTGTAATGTGAAAGCCCACAGGGGATAGCAATTAAAGAGATTACTTTAATAAGTCATCTAAACTCTGCTTTATTCTAGAAAACATTATACTTATTTGCCCACCAGTGGTGTGAACACAAGGAATTATTCTCTTTATTTTTCACCCAGATGGACTAAACATTGAAAGAAAAAAATTTGCAGCCGCCTGCTTCTTCAAAGTATCCTGCTATTCAGCAGGGATTGTGATCATTCTCCCCTTTCTATTCATGTTTATTTATAAAGCCTTTGCACATATTTTGAGAATAACAAGCAGTAGCCAAATGAGAGGGGAAGGATGCCTTTGAAGCCATGCAGTGAGTTATTCTCTAATGCAGCAATATCCAGCATGGCAGTGGTGGGATGAGTTTGTACAGTAGAACCATTTGCTTCAAAAAGCACTTTTGATTGAACAAGAGAGGCAATTACGTTCTACAGGCAGTTTCTTTTCCTGGAAGGCTGTGAAATGAATTGAATGGGATAAGAGAAAGAATGTAAAGAGGCTGCATAAGTGTCAGCTGCTCCTTATTTTTGACCTCCAGTCATGTGTGTTTTGCAGTCATAGCTGCTGTAGGATGGAGGTCTTGGGATGTGACTGGTTGGTGATGGTGAGGAGCGATGATTGCTGCTCCCCTTTCTTTTTAAGTGCACTTAGCCCCCCCAGCTGAGGGATGCAGCCATGTTCAACGTTCATGGGAGTCACCAGGGGGCTTCCTGCTGTCTTTCAGGAATATTTCTGTGATTTCTTGCATGGCGATGCACAGTGTCCTGCCCAGATGTTAAGTTCTAAGGTGGTAATCAGATTAAAAATAAAAAGCCATCAACGTCTGTGTGAAATATCCCATTTGGAGGAGTGCTATCATGTCCCTGCTATTCACACTCCTGCTTGTAGTTATTGCTGTACGTTGTCCTGTATTCAAACCAGACCTCATCCCTGCTCTAACCTGGCTGCTTGACTTACGTGTTAATCACAAGTGGCCTGCTTAGAATAAAATGGAAGAAACATCCCGGGAAACCGTATGTTTGCAACCTAATTCTTTCACAAATATTAACAGCACATGAGACTGAGTTCAGTAGGTAGTAATTAATTGAAAGGGCTTTATAATTAAAAAACGTATTACATAATTTGCCATGGGATGAATTACCCATTCACATTGTGGCATAATTAATACCCAACAATTACTCTTTTTTTTTTGTTATTTTTTTCACTTTATGCTGCAGTTTAATTTGAGAAATGCTAACAAAAGTTTTGCATTAATTTGTTAATTACCTCAGCTTTCCTTTTTCTTCTTTGTTTAATGTCCTTGCTCAGGAAAAATGAGCAATTACAGGATGGACCATTAGAGTATGCCTGGCTACTTGAGAGCTCCACAGACTGTTTTAAACATATCAGTAGCAGTATATATGTCTGGATTTACTTTGATTTCTTTATTCTTCTTTATCAGTAATTAGAATAGTTTTACAGTAATTTTTCTTAATATTAATACTTTGTGTATTTTATTTTTCTTTTCTCGTGAAGCACTTTGATACCTGTTTCACAAATGTAAAGTGCTTTATAAATAAAATGCATTATTATTATTATTATTATTATTATTATTATTATTATTATTATTATTATTATTATTATTATTATTACAGTCCTGGTGGCAGTTTCTTGTCTCCCAGGTTTTCCTTGTGAGTGACTGGATGAGCAATAAATACATGGGAATGAATGCAACATATACTGCGGTGAAATCGTTCTTTTTCTGCCACTACTGTTAAATTTATATACAATACATTTTTTTCTTACATGATCTGATATTCAATATGAGGATCTACCAGGTCTGTGTTGCTTGTGTACGGCATACAATCTGAATGCAGAGAGGAATATCATTCCTTCTAACTGTGATGTAGGTCAGAGCTCAAGCAAAGCCACTCCTGTCCCACTGAGCTATTGTTAGAGCCATCCGTTCCAACATAAGGAAAGTTTCAATGTCCATTTAGTTTTTCAACACTGTGGAACACTAAATCTGTCAAAACGTGACACCAACAGGCAACATGAAGTGCCAATTAAAATTATTTGTCATAATTAGGGTCATTGTTATCGTGTATAAACCCACGTTATCTTCATGCATTTTATGATGATAGCAATTCATCTTGTAGAATTGGCATAAATGATACATATTAGAAGACAGGAAAAGATTTTTTCTGTTTAATGTTTTGGGTTTTTCCACAAAAATGAACATGTGACATACAGTATTTTAACAGCCAGATCTCCCTAGAAAACATTTGCACATGCAAATCCAGAATTTGAGTTTTGACAATAGAAACACAAAAAATATGAAATGGAAACTTTTGACTTTATCTGCTTTTTGTTTAAGTAGCTAGTTCTGGAAAAATAAACATTTCAGATTAACGATGTGTTTTTCTTTAAATACATAACCTTAACCAGCAGAAACTGACTACAAAACAGAAAAGTAATAAAATAAAATATAGTTCAATATATATATATATAGATATCTATATATAACTTCATATATATATATATATGTATGTATGTATGTATGTATGTATGTATGTATGTATGTATGTATGTATGTATGTATGTATGT